>JAFIRS010001841.1:180000-285866 GCA_018342105.1 Gonioctena quinquepunctata | reverse complement strand
TCTTTAGGAATATTAGTTTCGGATTGAGTATTCGAGAACGACATCTGGTAGAGATCAACATACTACGTTTAATTCGAAATGGTGCGAGACAGTCGAGAATCGGTCGCATAGGTAGAAAATAAATACCGTGAGTCTGGGTTTTTTTTCGATAGAAAACTGATATTTTTGCGAAAGTTTCGCTAACCGAAAGGGATTAATCAGTATATCGGCCCATTTTTTCTGATTGAATCGATTGGAATAGTGCATTGTTGGTATCACTTCAATCAATCAATCAATCTATCTGGAAAAGAATAAAATATTGCACCCTAATCAATTTGCCTTCAGAGAGAACAACAGTACCGAAAATGCTCTTTGTAGGGTCACAGAGGGAATCCTAAAAAAATTAGATGAGGGTAAAAAAGTGATAGGTATATTCCTTGATCTGCAGAAGGCATTTGACACGGTGGCGCACCAAATTCTGTTGGAACGGGTAGGAATTAGAGGTATACCAAATAGCCTGGTTAAATCATACTTATCTAAAAGAAATCAGAGTGTAATCATCTCAGGTGAGGAGAGTGACAAACTAGAGATGGAATTTGGTGTGCCGCAGGGTACAGTGCTCTCGACGCTACTGTTTAATGTTTATATAAATGGTCTTATGTATGAATTGGATGGGATTTTCTGTTTTGCAGATGACTCTGCAGCAATTGTATGAGGGGAAGACTGGGAAACTACAAAAATAAATGCTGAACTAGCATTGCACAAAATTAAAAAATGGCTGGACTGCAGTTTGCTTTCTCTTAATATAGAAAAAACGAAGTTTTTAACTTTTTCACTTTCCTCTCGAGTAAAGCCGAATTTTTATGATCTAAAAATGCATAATTCTCAATGTGATCTAGAATTACGATGTAAATGTGATAATGGGATTGAGAGAAAATCCTCGATAAAATACCTGGGGGTAATCATAGATGAAAACCTTAGTTGGAAGGAACATATTCAATATGTAACTGGTAAAATTAGAAAACTTATTTATAAATTCTATGAATTAAGAAACATTTTATCGTTTTCATTGTTAAAAATGGTCTATTTTTCACTAAAAGAGTCAATAATAAATTATGGTATTGTAGTCTGGGGGAGTACAAGAACAACAATTATGTCTAAGCTCATAAATGCGCAAAAGTGGATTATAAAGATAATGCTCTTTAAGAAGAAACGATATCCTACAGAATCTGTATATATAGATAGCAAACTGTTATGTCCTAATCAATTGTATGTAAAATCAGTTATTAGATTCATGCTAAAAAACATACTACAGGGAGGATTTAAAACATGGTGTAAATACAAGAAATGCAGCTAATAATAATAATCTCTTTCTGTGCAATCCTAAACATACATTATGTCAAAAGCATATTTATTACATAGGTCCAAAGATTTACAATAGTCTACCCCATGCTATAAGAAATAGACCATGCCATAAAGTAAAAAAGGAAATTGTACAATGGATTATTGAGACTAAGTACACTGTAACCTTCATGCTTTGATGGAGGAAATAAAAACATGTTTTTGTGATTGTTACCTCAGAATGATATTTTTATTTCTATATCTTAGGAATTTTCCTAAAGTATTAATTTAATTTAGTTAAGTAAAATGCTAAATGTTGTACCCTAAAATAAAATTGAATGTGATAATGGCCAAATGAAATCATGCGCAACCTAAAAGAAGAATTCCTTGACAAATCAACTCACACAAACTCGATTATAATCACCGAACCTTATCGTTACGGTTACAGGAATATTTACAATGATGATATATACAATAACAACCTAGATTTCTTCAAAGCACTGCATCAGGTGCATCTACATCATCATTTACTGGAATGTAACAATTCTTTGAGAAGATCTAACTTCAATACAAGTTGCTATCTACCAAGCTTGAATAGGAGAGGAGTCTTCTTCCTATCTAAGGCTATAATATCTCGCATGGATGTGATAATGCAGTCGAGCAAAGAGGTATCATACCTCCAAACCACCAAAAATCCCACTAATCATCAGCTACCTCATATCCCTCACCTTCAGGCGAGGAAGACAACATGTTGAATAATACTTCATCTGATTCTTTTTTAGAGCCAACGAAAAAGACACTGACGTCACTGTGATTTTACTAAACATTCAGTCGGTGAGAATTGAATTTACTATTAGATAACTATAAATATCCGGATTTAATACTTCTCACTGAACATTGGTTGAAACCGGAAGAACCTCTATATGTGCCTCATTATAAGTTAATTTCAAAGTATAGTCGCATAAGATCTACTCATGGAGGAACTTTAGTCTTAGTGAACGAAGAACTAGTATGTAGTTTCATCAATGTTGATAGATTCAATCATTTACTAGTGGAGAGAGAGTTTGAATTTTCTATAATTCACTGCCCAGAACTGAATCTTTTTGTATTGTGTTTCTACAGGCCTCCCACATGTGACATTAGTATCTTTTTAGAGAGGATGGAAGTTCTTTTATACCTAATACCCATTAATGCTAATATAATTCTAGCAGGGGATTTAAATATCAACCATCTAGAAAAAACATCCTCAAATACACAACTATTATCAACCCTGCTAGACTCCTTCAACTTTTGCATGCATGTAGATTCACCAACAAGAATCTCAAACTCCTCCGCCACAATCATTGATTATATTTGTACAAATGTAAATAGTACTAGTTGTTCTGTTGTAAATTCTGGTCTATCTGACCATGAGGCCATTTTTTGTAAAACACCATTAAAAAAAAAATCTCAAAAATCCTCCACGTAAAGGTAGAATCCTCAGTAAAAGTAATTTTAATAGGTTCTCACAACTCTGTGCAGATGCAGATTGGTGTAGCATTTTGTTAAGTGACGATCCCTTGGACGAATTTCATAAAGTAGTGAAGACACTCTTCAACAGGACATTCCCCATTCGAATTTTGAAAGAGAAGCAAAATAAACCGTGGATAACCAAAGGACTTAGAACCTCAGCCAAAAACATGCGTGCGCTTCATCAAATTAGAAAACATGTCACCAATTACAACTAATTACTTTTACAGATACAGAAACATTTACAGGACAGTTATTAAAAAAGCAAAAAACACATACTATTCAAGCAGAATAGCTCAATCTGCAGATAATCAAAGGGAAACATGGGCCATTATCAATGAACTAAGAGGAAAACCTAAAGCAAACCCACCGAAAACAAACTTGAGCTCTGACGAACTGAACTCCTTCTATTGTTCAGTGGCAGCAAAACTATCTGAGAATATTACTGTGGAAACTGATCCAATGATATACTTAAAAAAAATATCTGTTCAAGATTCTTTCTTTTTTAAACCCACAGACATTCAGGAAATAAAATTAATTTTCAGAGAAATAAAAAACAAAGTTTCTTCTGGGTGGGATGATCTTTCTCTCAGAATAATTGCCGGATGGTGCAATACAAATTTTGGCAGAGGCAATTAATATTTCATTCTCCCAAGGATCATTTCCTGCCTGTTTAAAAATTGCCACAGTAATTCCACTATATAAAGGCGGAGGTCATGATGTCCCTGCCAATTTTAGACCGATATCCCTGTTACCAATCCTATCAAAAATAAAAATAAAACTGGTAAAAATAAGGGTATTATCCTTCCTGATCAAGTTTAACATACTAAGTTCCAATCAGTTTGGCTTCCAAGCCTCAAAAAGTACAAATGATGCAATTTTTTCCTTTATAGAAAATCTTTACCTTAATCTGAATGATAGAGAGGCAGCTGCGGCAGTTTTTTGTGACTTATCTAAGGCGTTTGACTGCGTAAATCACAGAATACTGCTGAAAAAACTTGAAATATATGGATTCAGAGGCAATGCATTGTCTTGGTTTAGATCTTACTTAACTGAACGTCGCCAAAATGTCTCACTTAATGGAATTGAATCCAATGAATGTGCTGTCAACTCTGGTGTCCCACAGGGCTCGGTTCAGGGACCTCTGTTATTCTTGTTGTATGTCAACGATCTGAATCAGTTGGACATCCATGGTAAATTAACAATGTTTGCGGATGACACCACTATCCTATGGCATAATAAATCAATTACCGATCTATTCGATCACATCAGTGTGGATGTAATAAGGGTGAAAGAATGGTGCGATGCAAATCTCCTATCATTCAATGTCAACAAAACGAACATCGTATCATTCAGATGTAACATCAGGGAGGTTTCATTAGATGATGGAATAATTAGCAATGCCGCAGAAAATAAGTTTTTGGGATTACTTATTAATGAAAAGTTAAGATTCGAAAGCCACATTAACAAGTTTTGCAAAAGATTAGCATTGGGTTGCTTTGCCGTACGTAGTGTTTCTCACGAACTGGATATTGCTAATGCTAGGAAGGTTTATTTTTCATTAGTAGTCACATCTACGCTATGGCATATGCTTTTGGGGTATATGTTCGCAACAACTGTTTGAAAGGGTCTTGTCCCTTCAAAAAAGAGCCATTAGATGTTTATGTAAAGCCAAATGCCGCGATTCATGTAGACCATTGTTTTTAGAGCAGAGGATTTTAATACTGGCAGGTCTTTTCATTTTAGAGACAGTATGTCTAATTCACAAGAAATACAGAAATGAAATAAACAACTCTTCAGTATATAATACACGTCTTACTCAAAATTCCCTTATTTACAACAGCAAAAAATTATTTAATCACCTACCCAGCAATTTAAAAGAAATACAAAGTGTATTTAGATTCCGAAAAGAAGTGAAAGAGTTCTTGGTTGTGAGGGCCTATTATACTACAGAGGAATTTTACGAAGATCAATTTAACTTAGACTGTAATTAATGTGATCAAGTAAGATGCAACCTTTTAGATTTTCCATTTTATTTTAAATCATTAGTTAATGTCGACCCCAATCTTTTATTTGTATTATTTATTTACTATCTTGTGTATTGTCAAAAAACTGTTGTTAACATTTGTGTGTATATTGGCACTATTAACTTTTTGCCTTTTACCTTTTAAATTTAGGATTCCAGACTTTGTCAATGAGATGTATCTATCTTCGGACAATAAAGTATATTTGATTGATTGATTGTAAGTGGGTGCACACACAGTATTCAGAATACCATCGTGCACCGAATATAATTTATTTAGTTTATATCAATATATATGTGGTTGTTAAGAGATATTATCAATAAGTTATGTAAAATATTGTAACGTAAATAAACTTAACTTGGTTTTACTAATTTATTTAACACTTAAATCTACAACTTAATTTATATTACGCCACTGTATAGCTCTATCGTATGGGCTCGTTCAGACTGTCCGTGCCATCTTGAGGGCTACCTATTTATCTCCGTCACAGAGTTCCCGATCTTTCGAATTCCGGCAGTTGGCGACCAGCATGTTCCAATCGTTTCCAATATCGACCGTTGCTCTCCGCGGCAGAGCGACTGGACTGTTCTCGAACATCTCCGGGGATGACCTCATCGCTGTCGACGGCAACGCGCGAGGTGACAGGTCCGGCCTAGGTTCGTTACATTGCCCCCTTCTTAAAGACATTTCGTCCCGAAATTTCATCCTTGGAGTGTGACGATATCTGCATGACTCCCCATATCTGCACCGTGAAGTTCGATGGAAGTAACACTCCACGGTCTTCATGATCGGTCGTGGAAGAGGGTTACAGCAAACCAAAATCTTGACGCCGCTGGATCTGAATATCGCCTCCAGCATACTTCTTATGACTCTCCAGTCCAACCCATCAATACCACAGGACAATTTTGGAATTGCTAGATCCACCAGATTCTGGTCCACCATAATATCTCTTAGTTTGGTGAGACTCTTCCAGACATCTTCATAGGACGGTTTATCTTGGGAATGCCTCTTGGTAACTAGGTAGTAGATGTTTCTCTGGCCTTTCTTCAACTGTAGCACCTCACCAACTTCTGGATTCTGCTCCCGCAGTGTTTGGAGTTGACCAAATTTCTTGGAGAACACTACGGCGATGCCCCTGGACATTCGAAGATCTTCTGCCACACAGTGCGCTAGTGCGTAGTCAGCAGGCACCTCGAAAAGGTCTCGTGACTCCTCTCTAGTAACCCCATGTAGAACTTTCTGCCCGTTTGAATACAAGGACATAAACTTCTCGAACGTCATATCATCCTCCGGTGGCTTGAGGGTGCGAACTTGGTCATGGTTTCCAGCGTAAGGGGCCAACCTGTTGAAATGGACGACCCTTGGTTTCCCTCGGGGTGGCTTATGGATTCGGTACACAAGGTCGTTTATCCTTTCACGATTTTATACGGGCCTTCCCACGAGTTCCGCAACTTTGGTGATAGTCCACGACGACGTTTGGGGTTGTACAGCCAAACCAGGTCATCAACCTTAAACCCTCCAGCGTCGGCCTTGATGTCATAGGTCTTCTTCATTTTATCGCTGGCACTCTGGATGTTCAACCGGACTCGTTCGTGGATGTCGTCCATTCTCTGCCGAAGTTTGCTGACGTAGTCCTCTCCCGCAGTGTCTTATCCTGGCGGTATCCCAAACTTCAGGTCACAAGGCAGTCGCAGTTCTCGGCCCATTATAATACTAGCAGGAGTTTGACCGGTTGATTCGTGTACTGCGGATCGATAGGCCATCAGGAACAAATGAAGATACTGGTCCCAGTCTCTTTGATGGTCAGAGACAACCTTGGACAAGTGGCGGTTGATCGTCCTGTTCATCCGTTCCACCATTCCATCGGACTGCGGATGTAGGGCCGTGGTTCTTGTCTTGCGGATGTTCAGCAAGAGACATATTTCTTGGAACAGGTTGGATTCGAAATTTCTGCCTTGATCCGAGTGCAGCTCCATTGGAATACCGAATCGACATATCCACTCTTTCACCAAGACGTCGGCGACGGTGATGGCTTCCTGGTTGGGCAGGGCATAGGCTTCCGCCCACTTACTGAAGTAGTCCATTGCCACAAGGATGTATTTATTCCGTGGTCGGATCGGAAACGGGCCGGCGATGTCAATGGCGATTCTCTCGAACGGGCTGCCTACGTTGTACTGACGCATCGGGGCCTTGGGTCGTATTCGAGGTCCATTGCTAGCAGCGCATACAGCGCACTTTCTGCACCAGTCCTGGACGTCAGCTTGACAATTGGTCCAGTAAAACCGTTGCCTCACTTTCTGCAGGGTCTTCGTCACTCCCAGATGTCCTCCAGCGACTCCATCATGGATTCCCCGCAACACTTCCTCTCTTCTGTTCCTGGGAACAATTATTTGGCGTCTGTCTTCCCCACCAATGTCGGCCTCCAACACACGTTTCAGGATCCCATTGTCCAGAATAAGAGAGTTCCATTGTGCCCAATAGGACTTAACAGCCGGCGAGTAACCTGCGACTTCCTGCCATGATGGTCTTCGATTGCCCTTCTTCCAGCTGACAACTAAGCCAAGGTCGGGGTCTTTCTCTTGGTCTTTCTGGATCTTGCTGTCATTCCAGTTGTCATCCATTGCCGCGGTTCTACAAAGTGTTGCTTCTTTCTCTTCTGCTCGTCGGCAATGTGAGCAATCATCTGGACATGGTCTTCGCGACAAGGCATCTGCATTCTTATGGCTAGTTCCGGCTCGATGTTCGATCTCGAAATCGAATTCTTGGAGTCTCTCGATCCAACGTGCTACTTGACCCTCAAGATTTTTGAACTGTAAGAGCCATTTGGGAGCTGCATGGTCAGTTCTCAACAGGAATCTTCTTCCATACACGTACTTGTAGAAGTGCTCCACTCCCTTTACAACAGCTAACAGCTCTCGCCTGGTGACACAGTAATTGCGCTCTGGTTTGCTAAGCGTCTTGCTGAAATAACCAATGACCTTCTCCTGTCCCTCCTGGATCTGAGATAGGACAGCTCCAAGTCCCACGTTGCTGGCGTCCGTATCCAAAATGAATTTCCCTTTGGGTAGGGGATAGCTCAGTACAGGTGCGTTGATCAAAGCTCCTTTCAGCTTCCTGAATGAGTCTTGACATTCTTCGGACCACTGGAACTTTGTTTGGCCCTCCGTGAGCCTGGTCAGTGGTTTAGCGATGTTGGCGAATCCCAGCACATATCGGCGATAGTATGTGCATAAACCAAGGAAACTTCGAAGTTGGTGAATGTCTTTTGGGATGGGCCAATCCTTAACAGCTTTGATCTTCTGGTCATCCACTGCTACTCCTTCCCCAGAGACAACGTGGCCGAGGTATCGTACTTCTTTTTGGAACAGATGGCATTTCTTAGGGCTCAGCTTCAATCCGGAGTTCCTCAGTCGCAGGAATACTTCCTCCAAGTTTTTCACGTGGTCCTCGAACGATCTGCCGACCACAATTATGTCGTCGAGATACACTAGACACGTGTTCCATGAGGTCCCTTCAGCACTGTCTCCATCAATCTTTCGAATGTGGCGGGAGCATTACAGAGCCGAATGGCATAACGGTGAACTGCCACAATCCTGAGCCGATGGTAAAAGCAGTCTTTTCTCGATCTTCCTGAGCCAGTTCTACTTGCCAATATCCACTCTTCAGATCAAGGGTCGAGAAAATCGTGGAACCAGCCAACGTGTCTAGGGTGTCATCTATTCTCGGGAGAGGGTAACTGTCCTTCTTCGTGACATTATTAAGTTGGCGATAGTCTACACAAAAGCGTGTCGATCCATCCTTTTTCTTCACCAGTACGACTGGAGACGACCAGGGACTGTCAGATGGTTCGATAACTCCTTCTTTTCCCATATCGCTGACTATTTTGTCAGCCTCTTCCTTCTTGGCAAGAGGAAGTCTTCTTGCTGATTGCCGGATCGGTCGGGCACCCCCAGTATCAATCTTGTGCTGGACCACATTAGTTCGACCTCCTTTTCCTTGTCCGGTATCGAAGATGTCTTGGTACTTTTTGACTAAATCTCTTAGTTTGGGCTGTTGAGCTGGTTTTATGTCTTTGGAAGAGATGGCAACTAATTTTCTAGTTCTGTGGGCAAGTTGTTGGGTTGGCTAATCGTACCTCGTACGCCCCGGATCACAGATGAAACTGACGAGCAGTGCCCCAAAATTGTTCCTTTCTTCAAGGTCACTGGGAAATAATTGACATTCATGACCCTTACCGGCACAAATTTGTCAGCACGCAACAAGGTCTTCCCTAGTGCAATCCCTCGTCCAATTTACTCATCATGAAGTTTGGGCTCGAACATCACCACGTCTCCACTGCTCGCACTCCCGTCCAGGCGAGCCTCCAGAATGGTTTCAGCCCTCTCAGGTACGCTTACATCTTCAGCCAACAGCACACGGATCAACTCCTCTTTCCTCCCATGAAGCACCAGCTCTTCTCCATTGACACGTAGGACGCCGTCTTTGAAATCCAATTCAAACCCTCTGGAATTCATGATGTCCATTCCGATGATTGCATCGTCTTCGATGTCCGCTACAAGTGCCTGATGTTTCACTTTAGTGCTGCCCAAAATTATTTCAATCGGTAGCTCGCCATATACAGTAGCTGGCTCCTGTTGCTGTGCGTAGCTTCAAGTTGTCGGTTCAATCCGTTCCGGTGTTCTGGCAAAGGAAGGCCGAGAATTGTCCTAGTCGCACCTGTATCTAGCAGCATGGTGCAAGGCTCGTTATTGATGAGACCGTCTACGAAGACACCTTTGTTCTGTCGTTGAAGGATAGCGACATATGCGTTGTTAACCGGGGCTTGCCGGACACATGCCGACGATTGCCTTCTCGTCGACCTTCTTTAGTTTTCCTGCATCGGGTCGATGAATGTTGGACATTTGCTACGCCATGTCCAATTTTGCCCAATTCCAGCATCTTATCTGTCTTTTCTCAGGCAACACTTCCTTAATCACTTTTCTTATGGCAGCTTCCAAGTTAGCAGGCTCCTGTGAGTCTTCTCAATCGTTCGAACTTTATTTTCAATCGTTCGAACTTTATTTTGGTTTTCGCAGCATTGTTTTGCTGCTTTGAATTCCAAAGCGCGTGCCAGTGCGTCTACGAGATGTGTTGGACGAGCTAATATCAACGCTTGTCTGGTTTCTTGGTCACGGAGTCCATCCAAGAATGCCTGAACCGCTAGTCGCTCCATTACATTTTTTGGTGTGGCTGGATATGCGAGACGAACCAAGCGTGCAATGTCAGTTTCGAATTCTTGTAAGGATTCGCCCGATTTTTGGCAGCGATTTTTCAGCTGGGAGTGGTATACGTGTTCCAAATGGGCGTGGCCATATCGTAATTCTAGATGTTTAATCAGCTGATCATAGTCCTCCTGTTCTTGGGCGTGAGAGTTTGTAGAATATTTGTGCTTCTCCACGTAATGCAAGTGTCAGTGCTACAGCTCTTTCCTGCATTCCATCCGTTTGCTTTGGCCGCTGCTTCAAACTGCCGGCGGTAATTTGCCCATGGAGTTTTTCCGTCGAACTGAGGCGGCTTCATGGAAAGCTTCCCTATTTCTGAAATGACCTTGACATCTTTTATACCCTCTTGAACTTTACCCACGTTCAAACTCAAGTCCAGCATTGCATTTTCGTTAACCATCTCTGTGGAGGACGCACTATTAATTTGTTTTTCCAGCTTACTGATCGTTTCCTTTATTTTGTCCATTTCTGCCTCGATTCCGTCTTTGATTTCATCGCTGATTATTTCCTTCATCTTGTCCATCTCTGCCTCGACGGTTTCCATTCTTTTTTCCAGACGATTCGCCACACCACAGAGTTCTTTTTTTAAGCCTTCTGTGTTTTCTAGGAGCTTATCTTCCAGGCTTCTTGAATTTCTGCAGCTTATCTTCCAGGCTTCTTGAATTTTCTTGAAGCTTCTCTTCCAGATTATAGAATTTTCTTGAGCTCTCTTCCAGGTTATAGAATTTTCTTGAAGCTTCTCTTCCAGATTTCAGAATGTTCTTGAGCCTCTTCCATTTCTAGAATTTTCTTCAAGCTTCTCTCAGATTTCTAGAATTTTGTTGCAGCTCTTCTTTCAAGGATTCTATTATCGGACTCAAATCACCTCCGGGAACTTCGAATAAAAATGTTTCGGGGTCCTCACCTTCTTGTATAAGTCCTTCTGCAAGTCTTTCCTGGAGTATTGCTTTTACCCGTTGTTTCAGTTCCCTTTCCTCCAATTCCTGTTTCAATTCCGCTACCTTCAAACCGCAAGGCACTTTTCTTGAACACATTTTGTCTTTGACGAGGTATCAGTCTGTTTCACACGAAAAGTTCATCAGTTTGTTAAAAATTCACTTGCGAATTATTTTCCACGGGCCACCAGTCTATTGTCTGTTTCACGCAAGAGTGTATCAGTTTATATTCCCACGCACAATTGTCTACTTCGCGAAAACCGGGCCACTGTCTATTTTCTGTTTCACGCGAACAGTGTATCAGTTTATATTCCCACGCACAATTGTCCACTTCGCGAAAACCGGGCCACTGTCTATTTTGGGCGTACAAAAAGGTCTATCAATTTATTTTTCTGACTATCCACTCCACGATCACTTGTTTATTTTCAAAATCTCACTTCCGACACCAATTGTAACGTAAATAAACTTAACTTGGTTTTACTAATTTATTTAACACTTAAATCTACAACTTAATTTATATTACGCCACTGTATAGCTCTATCGTATGGGCTCGTTCAGACTGTCCGTGCCATCTTGAGGGCTACCTATTTATCTCCGTCACAGAATTCCCGATCTTTCGAATTCCGGCAGTTGGCGACCAGCATGTTCCAATCGTTTCCAATATCGACCGTTGCTCTCCGCGGCAGAGCGACTGGACTGTTCTCGAACATCTCCGGGGATGACCTCATCGCTGTCGACGGCAACGCGCGAGGTGACAGGTCCGGCCTAGGTTCGTTACAATATATTGCTGTTGGTTGGTTGGTTGGTTGGTTTAAGGCTGACGAGCCAGAGACAGGGTTGGCACTTAGCTTCCCTTGACACTGCGACCAGCTGGGGTCTATTGTATCACTCTGTCGTCAGTGGTTCCTCATTCAAACAGGTTTGTGCCCCTAACTAGGTCTAGAAGCCCGTTGATAAGGTTCTTCGGACTCATGCCCGTTTCGGGCCGATCTCTCAAAGATTCTGTGTCGCCCACCACTTAGGGCGTCACAGTCGAAATTGAAATACAAAGAGTTAGACCGAGGCCTCCTCTTGTCTCTTGATGACAAGCCATTCTTCAGTATCTATCCCATGTCCTGGGTTTTGATGAGCTGAAGAATCTTTTGTTTCCATTTTACCAAATGGCTTTGGAATCCACTCTGTTTCCAGGAGTTTCTCAGTAGGTGTTCGACCATCTGCTGATCCCTCCTCGGTTGGGTTCACGGTTTCTGGTGCGAGTGTGATTCAACTGGAATCTCCTCGACTTCCATACCCGCTATCGGTGTTGGGTCTTCTTCAACTGGAAGTTCCCCAAGGTTGTTTGTGTAGGGGAAAGGGTCGTCCACACCTGCGGTGCCCCCTGCGCAGGTGTAAGGCAGATTACTCTGGGAGGTCGCCATGTATCCCAGAGGCTCCGTTTTATACCTGACTGGCTCAGGTATCATCCATCCCTCGGCACGGGTCGTTTGACGCCTTGGATTAAGCCATGTTGTGGTGGCATTTGGTTTGAGATTGACTTAGAGATCCGCAGGTTTTGACTATTTCTGGTCATTCCCACTGGATTTTCCTTGTCAACCCCGTTATCCAGCGATACCACTTGGAGGTAGCCACCTAAGTTTCCGCAACCCATCTTCATCTCTCGTAGGAGGTGAACATGTGTTGACGCAAACTACTCGCCTGTTGCTGTTACTAAATAAATAAATTCAAAACTCTTTCAGAGGAACAAGAGACTTGGTATTGTTCTACACGGCCAAAATGTATGTTGAATCTTATGTTGAGTTGGTTACCGTGCTCTCAATACCATTGATCGTTCACAAGGGCCATTCTGAAATGTTTTTTTCTGTTATTTGCTAGATGATGGAAATTGGGAATCACTCTTTGGTGACGTTGGGAGTTTATTGATAAGACCCCTTGGACTAAGGTAAGTCTGATTTGGAGCATTTGGACGTTCAATCTCATTTGTATTATGATTGAATTATTGTTGAGGATGGGCATACAGTGTGCTCCATCAAATTTACGATATTTCCAGAGCGGAGCGAGGCATGTCAGTTATATATCATTTCATTTAGCAGAGTATGGAACATACAGGATGAACCATTACAAGTATGGTAGTTATTGTACAGGGTCTCTCACCCAAATTGAAATATACAGGGTGTCTCACCCATATTGAGATATACAGGGTGTCTCATCCGTATTGAAACATACAGGGTGTCTCACCATATTGAGATATACAGGGTCTCACCCATATTGAAATGTAGAGGGTGTCTCATCCATATTGAGATATACAGGGTGTCTCATCCATTATTTGTTTAATTGGTGAATCCATATCTTGGGAGTGTTATCGATTATTGGTAATATTATATGATATGGACTTTTTTTTACACAAGGTTGTTTCCTTTCAGGGTTCTTGTTGGTGCTTTCTTGTGCCTGGCGAAGTTTGGTTTCTTATTGTGCCTGATCGTGTCTTTTTGTGCCTGGCGGAGTTTCTTCTTATACCTGGCGAAGTGGTTGATTGTACCTAGCAGACTGTTCTTTGAACCTGGCAGTAAGAGTAATGAAACCCTTTTTTCCCAGAGACTATTTGATACAGAAAGTTGAAATGGCACGATCAACATATTTCCATTTAGTTATAACTTTAAAATATCTTGAAAATTTGGAGAGGAAACATTTGGTTAAGAATTTTATTTTTGCAATCATTTTGGAAGTTCTAATTATAAGGACTCAGAAACTACTTTTTTTTCAGAATTTTGTGATTGCTGGATCTGAAGATATTGCCGAAAATATACGTTGAAAACACATTCTTTTTTTATCTCCTCAAATACCACAACTTAAATTGTGAGAAAATCACAGCCTTTAAATTTACATAAAAACTACCACAACACAAGGTTTCACGATTTCTGAGACCTCCATAATTTTCACCAATAAGCTTTATGCAAATATTCTTAGTTTCTACTATTAACTAGAGATTGTGGCTAAATAGTGGTTGAATCTCTCTCATACTTGACATCCTAATTATTTTGCCGTGGAGTAGTACTACAATCATCTGTCAAACCATGCCAAAAAACCAATAAAATTATTGACATTTAAAGAATATATATTGAAAAATTACTAAGTAGCAGGCAGAGTACAATGTACAAGAATTATATTATTTTCAACTAAAAATTAAAGCAGCTGACTTATCCGTTTATTTTGTATATTTACGAGTTTATTTAAGTGCTGTTGATAAAATTGTTAAATCAATTATTTGCACACAATATTTTATTTATTTTGTATTGTAACGAAGTTACTATTTTACCGTTTTCATAAGCAAATAAGAGCCCTAAAAATAACTTAAAACCAACCCCGTTATTTAAAGCCCTAAAAATATAATTAATTGTGGGTTAGATTCAGTGAGTTAAAACTAATCAGATACTGATATTTATATCGTCACGCCGACGACGCCACACGTGTATATAAAACATATGCGGTTGCTATCTGCGCAGGCCAGCGAATCGAGAGAGCATTTTTGAATCGAGCCGATCAGAGCTGTGAAAAATGTCGCGAAGCATATTTAGTTCTCAGCCGGCAGCCCAAGGAAGTAGATTGTTCGATAGACAGCGCTCGTGGCCATTGACGTCATCCTGCCTGCGTCATAGGATGGGTTGCGGACCTGCCGTAAATATGAGAAATGAGATTCAGTCGTGGTGCAGCTCATGAACAAGCCAGTTGAGTAGCAGCAGAGAAGCCGCCCTGTCATCGGAGAAGAGTACTGCCAAACACATTGCCGAAGTGGTGTTGGAAGAAATTTTACGAGTGTAGTAAATATGATATTCAGAGTATAATTGGTATAAGATTTTGCAAAATCTCCAAATCGGCGCGCGCATGAACGTCACCTACTGGGTGAAGAGGGAGCAGTAAGAGAGGGGGAAACCGACCAGAAATAATTTCAGAATGCATTAGAATTATTAGTATATCTCCGAACTCAGTCTGAAGAGTCACGCGCGCGATAACGAGAACCTGTAGTGCACCAGTGTTGCCAGACCCGTGGAAAATAACCGTAGAACCATCTAGTGTGCAGTTAACACCCAGGTATTTACCCCAGTCAAGGGCAAGTAAAGTCTGCCCTTCTGGCCCATTAAACTTCGTCCAGACTATAGTGATGCCTGGAGTGTTTTATTTTTTCACTGAGACTGCCCGGAGTAGTGTCCTTCCCACTTCAACAGAAGGTGGCGCCCGAGACAAATCCGAAATAGTGACAGGAGCCAAAGCTTGCTTGTAGAGGGGAAAGACTCTTTACAATATATAGAGTTTTCTCAATGATATTTTCAACTATGGACAATAAAGTTACAAATATGAAATGATTTCGGTGTGGATATAGTCCCATTTTGGAATTCATATTCACAGCATGATCACTGAAAAACTATTTGAGTTTTGATGTTTCATAACAGGGCCTCCAAAATAAAAGATTTGCCAATATTTATTTCACATCTTTCCTTTTTTTTTCAAAAGCATTTGAAATCAGCTTCATGAGAAAATTAAAACAACCAAGGTAGTAGAATTCATAATCTTTATTTGATCAATTACTAAAAAAAGATATTCAATATAATAAAAAATAATATTAGTCTCTCACTGGCCACGAATGTCTCAAATTCTCCACAAACTTATTAGTTTCCTCTTGGGAAAAATCATCTAATTCAACACTCTCGAAATCAAAATCCCTTTTCAAAACTTTGGTGGCAGCACTATTGACCAGTTTGTTCAAATATGGGTGCATCATCATTGTAGGGCTCAGAGGAACTTCAACTTTCGGTTCCTTGTTGAAGATATCAATACTTCGGAAGAATCTAGTAAACTCATCCTCCTTTCCTTTCACTTTGGATGGAGTAGGTGTTTCACATTCATGTGACATAACATCATCAGCATAAGGTAGCCCTACCATAAGGAAACAAACTGGCCTCATATCTGGTTGAGGAATCAGAACAAAGTACCTTGCCCTGGCATGACTCATATGTACCCTTTTGACTATTCCATACTTGTTTTGGTTGGCCAACACACTGACTAAATTGTAAAAAGCCTGACAGCTATCATCAACCAGTTCATGGTCAGGCAGGACATATAAATTTTCTTCTCCTACAACAAAAATAGATAAAAACAACCTCAGTTGTTTAATATATGACTGTAAAATCATAAACTGAGCAGCGGAAATAAATAAATTAACAAATAAATAAATATATATATATATATATATATAAATAAATTTTGTTTTTCCTTTCTCCTAATAAATAACATGAAATAACAACATCTGCTTTTTAAATGAACCTTATGTCCAAGAAAGGAAAAACAAAAAAACATATACAGTGGTTCAAGAAAATAAACAACTAACAATATATATATATGAATGATTACCGCTTTGAAATAACACGCCAGACAAGTTGGAACCAATGACCTTAGCAAATCCGGATTATCGAATAATGCGATCCGGATTACAAGGTACATAATTTAAGCTTGGCAACAATCCGGGTTACCAAAATGGATTATCGAGTCTCTACTGTATATATATATATATATATATATATATATATATATATATATATATATATATATATATATATATATATATATATATATAATCATTACCAAGCCCAGAATACTCTAGTTAAAAGAAATTACGGAGCCCGCGAAATTTTAGGAAGCCCAAATTGGACTACCTACCTTAATATTATAGTGTATATGGCTTCATCATGACCAGATGAATCCATCTGTTGCTATTTCACAAAACAAAAAAGGCTTCCTAACTCGATGAGATCTCAAAACATACATCTATAGTTCAGTGTTATTGCCATCAGGGGCGTTCCACACATTATGTATAAACATTGTTTATTTCAATTCAATAAGAAGCCCCAGTTGCGTGGCTAGAAGCCCTTAAATCTGACAACTCGCAGATTTGATGTTTAAATGTTATCATAATAAATGTATTTGAACTCTTTGTATTATTTTGTATATTTTGTCTGTTAAAAAAATACTATTACAGTTACTGAGCATTCGAATACTTAGCCGTTTGGAAACTAATTTACTTACAAATATTTGATGAACCTTTTTAATCCCTGTTATTTATTCTCACTAGTTTTGGGATAACTACAGGCTATCAACTGTTTGCATGTACAAGATATAAAAAGTGGAAAAAATAAAAAGTATTATCTTACAATTTTTTTTCTTTATCTATCTATATAGAGAAATCCTAAATATGTGTTACATATTCGATGATTATATACCCCAATTTTTTATATTGATTGTACTTCTACTTTGTAATAAATATGTTTTAAATTATTAAATAATTTTAATACATGATTGAGGTAAAGAAAATTCTCAGAGTTAAACTGAACTGAAAAGTTGAGGACCTTATTTATTTTAGGTATAAAAAAAAATCTTCATAACGATATAACTGAAATGTTACGTGGGAAATCAATAAATTATTCCAAATATGATCTTGATCTTGAATTTTATTTTGTTGAATCTTAAAAATAACATTATTTATGAATTCATCAATGAAAGGCGAAATCATACTAAGTTATGAGAAAATAAAATAAATATTATGAAATGAAGGAAGAAACATTTTTTACATTTTACGTGAAGCTATAGTGGATGTTGAGAATAATTTTCAGTTCAATCAAATATTAGAGTGTTTTATTGAAAGGCGAAATAAGAACTGTTTCCTTCTTACTTGCCAGTATAGTATCCTATCTATCTCCTTTTCAAAAATCACATTATAGATTGAGATAAACTTACCAATTCTGTACTGATAATTGAGGAGAACGAGCACCCATTGAGAGAGCTGGCCCAATACGAATACACTAATTACCGATTTGGCTAGAAAAGTTTACTCACATACACTATCTCATTTTGGAAGATGCAGTTTAGGTGAAGCAAAACGTTGAACTTATCTAAAGACATTGTAAATGAAAGTTTTGATTAACCCAATCTTTGTTAACAAAAATATTCTTATGAGTTTTGTTTTCTGAATTTCGTAAAAATCTACATTTTTGAATTTTTTTGGATCACCATTTAGATTAATCTGTTTCCATAGTTTTTTTTTTTTATTGGTAACAGAATAGAGTTCAGGTCTTAATGAATCTATAATGTGACTTTTGCAAATCTGTCGGAAATACAAGATTTTGAGAAATTACGTTGTACACTATTTTTGGCCTGTTGGGAAACACTCGAAAATTGACATTCTAAGGTAAGTATTCCTAGCATTGAACCACTTTCTTGGATAATTCCATGATTACCATTAATGGTACATCTAATGAGTTGGGACAAGTAAAATGTTCATCGGTTTTTCCGAAATTGTAATCAATTTCAGATGTTCTGGTACTAGAATCCTATAAGTAATGGGGTTCTAGAGTCTGTAAATTAGATTTATCAGACTTCTGATGAGGAAGTTTTCCTAAAAAACGAAGATGAGGGAGGGATCGAAAATGTTCGTGACACTTAAATCTTCTGATGCATAGGCAAACTTATTCTCAAGAGCCAATTTCAACAAAGAGGCATTTCGGAAATAATATTCAGGGTTTACGCTGAGAGACTTGGAGAATATTGAAACATTTTTTTGAAAGTTACTATTATGCTTAAAATATGTAGGTTTGTTTAAAAATATGAACAGGATGTTCATAAAATTGGATGTGGAATCATATGTGACTCAAAGATGAACTTCAGTCACTATCTTCCATCATTCAAGATAACCTCTTGTGGGGTATTCATGTTGAAAAGGAAAACATTTTCAATTTAATATTATATAGAAATATTTTTCTGTGAATTGAAAAATCCACCATAAAAATCAAGTTATTTTTGTTAATATCTAACAGAAAACAACTACTTCCCCGGCTAAAACCACGCTGGACATTGAACTACATCTGATAGGTATTTGGAAAGGACCCTAAGTCCAAAGAAAAAATCTGAAAGTAAAAATTTGATTTTATATTTCAGTCTCAATTGAGAACTCATATAGATGAATGAGATGAAGAAAAATTTTTTCCAAGAAGAAGCACTCACCAGAAACATTTTTCTTTATCTCATTCATATATATGAGTTCTCAATTAAGACTGGAATAGAAAATAAAATGTACTTTCAGATTTTTTCTTTTGAGTTTTCAAAATATCTATCAAATGTAGTTCAATGTCCAGCGTGGCTTTAGCCGTGGAAGTAGTTATTTTCTGTTAGATATCCACAAAAATAACTTAATTTTTATCGAGGATTTTCCAATTCACAGAAAAATATTTGAATTTAATATTCAATTGAGAATGTTTTCCTTTTCAAGGTAAAATTTGTAATTTATGATTACTGCTTACAACATATTTCAAACAAAATTCCATCTCAGCACATCATATAAAATTGTTAAAAATAGTGTAGACTCTAGTGTAGTGTATAAAAATAATATAATTTATTGAAATTTGAAGCTGAAAGGACTAAAAATTATTTAGATAATTTTTTTATATAGCACGTTTATAAAACGAACTGAAAAGTATAAAATAATTTCTTCTAGCCCCATACAGATTTATTTATAACCCCATACAGATTCCTTATCCCATACAGATTGTCTTGAAAATTTGTGATTGTGAATTTTTTATGGCTATGAAAATTCTTGTAATATATAATAGTAAGGAGTGTAGGAAGTAGCTGTATTTTGAGAGATATATTACATTGTGTGAGGTTTGCACAAAATATCAATTTGAGTGAGAAAAACTGGGGAAAAGATTCGTCTGTGATTTGAATGGCGACTCTGGTAATCCAGTAATTTCTTCAGGACAGGCTGCAGGTAACAACGTCCCTACTGGCCGGTGGTTTTCGCGGGTTCCGCACTGGTAAACACAGGGCAATCCAAAAATAATATAATGCACGGGAACCAAAACAGTAACCTGTTTCGATCCTAGCTACACGAGGTCTCTCGTCTATCTTCTCTCTCGCCCATCACACCGATGCCATAGAGCAAGTGGGAGATCACAGATAACGCGGTACATTTGAATAAGGGAAAATTAAGGAAGGAGATTCTTCACAATTAATAAATACAAAAACCCAACAATTAACAAAACAAATATACAAGCGCTGACTTAACATATTGCATGTACCCTACGTTTTTCGTTTTAAATCTTACAAGTATTTTGATAGCTGTTAAAAATTCACAATTACAAGTTTTCAAGACAATCTGTATGGGGTAAGGAATCTGTATGGGGTTATAAATCTGTATGGGGCTAGGAGAAATTATTTTATACGTTTCAGTCCGTTTTATAAACGTGGTGTATATTCAAGAAATTATTTTTTGCTTTTTCATCTTGTGTGTGAGAAATTTTGCAATAGATTTCAAACATCTTGATGGGATTATGATTTAGTTTAAAATCGATTGCTCCTACTACTGTTACGATTGTTATTATCACAGACAAACAAACAAACAGACGGACAAGAGAGCAAGTTAGTATTGCATTGCCATCCAGTCAATAAAACGTCATTTAATGACAGGTTTGCGGAGGCGTCGAATACAAAGTGATACGTTGTGAATTCGATCTTGGTTCTGAATGTGTTTCTTGACAAAATTGAATAATCTTTCCCATTTATCTCGTTACTCTGTATATTTCGGTAATGCCGATCTGATAGCTATCAGTGATGAGATATTTGTCGAGTGATCTTAAAAGTTTGTTAGGAGGACAATGTCGGTAGGTTATCCTGTAGTTTTGTCCCAAACCACTCTAGAGTAAGGTTAGAGTCTGCTTAGTTTTGCATAGGATGCTTGAATTGGTAAGCCAATTTAGAACTTGGGTAGATGTTACGGTTTATCAAGTAAAATGGGTTTCTTTAGGAATATTAGTTTCGGATTGAGTATTCTAGAAAGACATCTAGTAGGGATCAACGTACTAGGTTTTATTCGAAATGATGCGAGAATCGGTCGCATAGGTAGAAAATAAATACCGTGAATCTGCGGTTTTTTTCGATAGAAAACTGATATTTTTGCGAAAGTTTCGCTAACCGAAAGGGATTATTCAGTATATCGGCCCATTTTTCTGATTGAATCGATTGGAATAGTGCATTGTTGGTATCACTTCAACTCAAAACTATTTTAGAGGAACAAGAGACTTTGTATTGTTCTACACGGCCCAATGTTGAATCTGATGTCGAGTTGGTTCCCGTGCTCGCAATACCATTGATCGTTCACAAAGGCCATTCTGAAATGTTTTTTTCTCTTATTTGCTAGATGGTGGAAATTGGGAATCACACTTTGGTGACTTTGGACGTTTATTGATAAGACCCCTTGGACTACGGTAAATCTGATTTTGTAGCATTTGGAAGTTAAATCTCATTTGTGTTATGATTGAATTATTGTTGAGGATGGGCATACGGTGTGCTCCATCAAATTTGCGATATTTCCAGACCTGAGCGAGTCATGACAGTCATGTCAATTATACGTCATTGGAAAAGGTAAAGAATATGAGATCACCCAGTATCTTCACGAAATTTTTACAGGTGCTTCAAAACATGGTAAAAACAGTATAGCAATCGAAAATTTCGCGCGGAACTGATAATATTAGGAGATATGGGCCCCCGAAGGTCCATAAAGAGAGGTTATAGGATATCACTTTTGGAAATTATAAACTGATATAAACAATTTCTATTCACACTGCACACACCTTTTACCTTTTAGTAATATTAAAATCACATAATTTTTGATAAAGACATGAAAAAACTCCGATTACTTTTCTTATAATTTTACAGAAGAAATGTCAAAAATCAAATGTTATGATTATTCGAAACTTGAAGTTTATTGATATGCGACGTTGCCTAGGTCTCCATAAGGGGAGAAGAAAATACTGAAATTCAATGCGTCATACATATTGAACATATAAATGATAAGTATTACAGCATGAAATAACGATCTGATATCTGTGTTTAAAATGCAAAGTATTTTTCACCACGCTTCTTGATGGTGATTATAATTTTGAAAATTAAGCATGATGTGCCGCATTTAGAAAGTTACCAAACATATAAAATAATGTGACTTCAGAGTATTTTGTTTTAAGTAATTTTAAACTGGACCAAGAAACGCATTTCAACATCCAATTAGTTTCTTACGTAAAAAGAAGGAACATAACCTAACCTAACTTGGCTAACCTTGATACCCAAGTTGAATGCAATCTAATCAACCTCACAAGGCGACGCTTCGCTCCGCTCGCGAACATTTCGATCAAATCAATTTCTAATGTAAAAAGAAGGAACACAACCTAACCTAACTTGCCTAACCTTGCTATCCAAGTTGAATGCAAGCTAATCAACCTTATAAAGCGACGCTTCGCTCCGCTCGCGAAAATTTCCATCCAATTAATTGCGAAAATCCGGATTGGCCAAATTCACTTGAATAGTTGGCAACGTGGCATGTCCATAAAACGCCAAGATCAATGCAACCACCAATATTTGATTTTTGACAGTTCATGTGAAAAATGTAATGAAACATAATCGGAGTTTTTTCATGTCTTTATTGATCATTAAGTGATTTTAATATTACTTAAACGTTAAATGAGTGTACAGTTAATAGTTTAGTGCAAAAAGCCATTCTTTATATCAGTTTGCAGTTTCCAAAAGTGATATTCCATAACCTCTATTTATGGACCTTCTGGGGCCCATATCTCCTAAAATTATCTTTTCCGCGCTAAATTTTCGATTGCTATACTGTTTTTATCGTCTTCTTAAGCTCCTGTGAAAATTTCATGAAGATACTGGGTGATCTCATATTCTTAACCTTTACCTACGTCATTTCATTTATATTGAAATGTACAGGGTGTCTCACCCATATTGAGATATACAGGGTATATCATCCATATTGAGATATATATGGTGAATCCATATCGGGGTAATGTTTGAATACTGTGCAATGAATGTGGAAATTTAACAGGATCCGAAATAAAATGTATGCAGTTGAAAACCAGGAGAAAACTAAAAATTTTTTGTGAGCAGTGTGAAGATGGTTTTTATAAAGTACCAGCCCTCATCAAGGAAATATCAGAACTCAAAGAACTTGTAAAAAAACTCACAGATAAAGAAGAAAGTGCACAGATATCAAATACAACTAGTGTAGGTCAGAGACCAGACATGGAAGAAATGATTTTGGAAATGCTAGATAGGCAAAATAGAGCTTCAAACATAATAATGTATAATGTAAATGAATCACATAAAAATACACAAAATGAACGGAACTCAGAAGACAAGCAAGCAGTTGAATACATGTTAGAAGATTATAATGTCAACAAAAACAATGTTAAACTGTTTAGGCTTGGAGAACTTAATGAAGCAAAAATTAGGCCAATTAAAGTTATTTTGAGCTCTCCAAACTTGTTTTGAAAAACAAAACAACTAAAATCCCAGGAATAAGAATATCTGGAGACCAAACCAAAGCACAACAAGACTATTTTAAAAGCATTAAAGCCAAACTTGATGAGTACATAAAAAATGGTGATGATTCAAAAACAATAAAGTTTATCAACAATAAGCCAACCATAGTCAATAAAAATGTTACTTCACAACAAAAAAACCTATAAATGACCCTAATATACACCTCTTCACTGATATCATCTACATGAACGCCCAAAGTCTGCTGAATAAAATCGATCAAATTCAAATAAGCATTTTGTGGTACTCTCCAAAAGTAATTCTAGTTAGTGAGGCAAGAATAACAAGTGAAATTGAAGATTCAGAATTCAAACTCGATGGTTATAGTCATGTTCGATGTGATTCTCCAAATCGGCAAACGGGGGGCTGTTGTGATCTATGTGAAGAATACTCTGCAGTTTTCAATAAAGAAGACTTACATATCAAAGGATAATTATTGGTGTAAGGTAATAAGGATAAATTTTGGTACGTGTCAATGGTTAGTTGGATGTCTATATCATTCGCCATCTAGTTCGGATGCGTTATTCTTAGAAAATTTGGAAAATATATGTGATGTTCTCTTTGCTAGTAATATGCGTTGCATTTTGGTGGGAGATTTCAATTTAGATTTTTTAAATAACAGTTTTTAAGTAAGAAAAATCAAAGCTATGTTTCTACAATATGGAATTGATCAATTAGTACTGGACCCCACCAGAATTACAAACAACAGTGAAACGCTAATTGGTTATGTACTAGTTAATAATAAGTATGCTAATTGTTTTGTTCATTCTACACCTAAAATAAGTGACCATTCTTTAATATATATCGGTCCAAAAATAACAGAAATGAAAGTGCTTCTATCAGAAATTATACAAATCTAAGTGAGCAAAATTTGGATAAAATTAAACTAGATTTAATCTCATGTGATTGGGATACAAATTCAACAGATGTAAATGTTATATATATAATTTTTTTTCCAATAACTGTCAATCAGTTATCAATAGGTAGCACCAATTCGAGTCTGCCACTACAAAAATAACATACCATGGTTTGACAATGAAATTCATAAAAAAATAAAACAACGTGATAAAACATATACAGATTTTGTATCAACTGTTGACTCAAATAAAAATGTAAAATGGGAAGAATTTAAGAAAGGAAGTAGTGAATTTATTGAAGAGGAAAAAAAACAATATTTCTTTGAAAAAGTAGATATGTATAAAAATAACTCTCAACTTATGTGGAAAACATTAAAAAAACTGATAAACTTAAATTGCCAAAATTTTCCGAGCTCTAAAGAATTCAACTTAACAAACCAGAATAATATTGTGAAAAACAAAACTGAAATAGTAAATGAATTTAATACTACTTCATTACCAGTATTCAGCAAGTTGTTGATAGTATTGATAATGTCGATGACTGGAAATACTACAATTATAATTTATATCCTAATTTTTCCCAGTTTCAGTTATTATGGATGAATGAACAACGTTTAATTATTAACTCCTTAGATAACAAAAACAATGTCCATGAAATCTTGAATTCCAAAATGCTGAAAGTCATTTTTGAAACCTGCGGCCATATCATTTTAAAACTTTTAAATACTTCTTTTCAAACTTCTAAAATTCCCAATTCTTTAAAAGTTAGTACCGTAGTTCCTATACCAAAAGTAAGCTACAATCAAGGCCAGTGAATATCGACCGATAAATACATTACCACCCATAGAAAAAATTCTTGAATTAGCTGTGTACAATCAGGTACTTGAACATGTTGAAAAAAATTAAATTCTAATAAATAATCAATCGGGTTTTCGAAAAAAATATTCTTGCGAATCTGCATTACAACTTACTTTGTCTAAATTCAAAAGAGAAATTGATAACAATAAATTTGTTGTAGCGGTTTTTCTTGATCTGAAGAGGGCATTTGAAACAATTGATCGTAATATTCTTTTGATGAAGTTAAAAGGATATGGCATTGATGGTAATGTTTATCAGTGGTTAGCTGATTATTTAGTCCAGGATAACATCTCACAAGAATCGGATATAAATATAGGTGTTCCACAGGGTAGCGTTTTATGTCCTCTGCTTTTTATTCTATACTTAAATGACATAAACTTGTTCGTTAATGTAGACTTTGTAAACTTATTTGCAGATGATACTGTTAGAAATAGAACGTACATTTCTCCAAGTCAACTTTGTTTTGATCTATCTTTTGTCTGGAATATAAATAAGATTGACATTAATTGTAAAAAAGTTGTCAACGTAAAAAACTTCTACAAACGTTTATTTATTCAATCATTCATAAGGAAACAGTTCAATTTCCAACTGGTTATGGGCCCAGTTATCGCCTGATTGGAAAGTACGCAGTGAATAGTTCAAAGTTTTGCAAAACTCTGGTGAACTATCTGATCGAGTAGAAGCAGAGACTACAAGCAGTTCGTTTTTATCTGTGGAAAAGCTGAAAGGTCGTGAAAATTATGATACTTGGAAATTTGCTACCCAAACATTATTGGAGCACGAAGAGCTGTGGGATTGTGTCATCGGCACAGAAAACGACCAGAAAAAGAATGTTAAAGCAAAATCCAAGATTATTTTATTGATTGAACCAATCAATTTTGTTCATGTACAATCAGCTAAAACAGCGAAAGAAGTTTGGGATAATTTGGAAAAAGCTTTTCAAGATTCTGGTCTTACTAGGAGAGTAGGTTTACTCAGAACTCTAATCACTACCAAGCTAGAAGATAGTGATTCAGTGGAGAGTTATGTGAACAAAATAGTTACCACCGCACATAAGTTATCGGGAATCGGTATGCCTATTAGCGACGAATGGGTTGGTACTCTTTACTAGCTGGTTTACCAGAAATGTATAAACCTATGTTGATGGGTTTAGAAAGCTCAGGAACCCCCATAACTGCAGATGCTATAAAAACGAAGTTATTACAAGATGTCAAGCAGGAGAATGAGACTCCAGATTCGTTGGCTCTGGTGAGCAGAAAACTTGACCATAAAAAGGGAAATTCAGGATATAAAAAAGTGCGATGTTATTCGTGTAATAAATATGGTCATTTTGCATCACAATGCACACAGAAGAAAATATCAGAAAATATTCTCTATACGTCCTTTGTCGTTAGTGAAGCAAGTACCGAAGCAGAATGGTTTATCGACTCAGGAGCATCAGCCCACATGACGGTAAGAAAAGATTGGCTCGAATGTACGACTGTACCATATACTTCAGAAATAAAAATTGCTGATAATACTTGCTTACCCGTGGAATGTATCGGCAATGTGAAATTGGCCCTCGTTTCCAATGGAACTGTTACTGATGTTTGTGTGAACGATGCTCATTATGTGCCAAATCTATGCACAAATCTATTATCAGTCAGTAAAATCGCGAAAAAAGGTAATTCGGTCATTTTTTATGATTCAGGTTGCAGAATATACAATTCTAGTAATCAACTCATGGAAACTGCCTCTCTTGTTGGAAATATGTATAAATTGAACATTCATAAAACATGTCGGAGTTTTCACGCAGATATGATAACAAAACAAGATTTGTGGCACAGAAGAATGGGACACATGAACATTCAAAGTTTGAAGTTATTGAACAATGGACTAGTGACCGGGATTGAATTTAAATCGAGTGCATCGAATGAACCCTGTACTATATGTTTGAAAGGTAAACAGACTCGTTTTCCTTTCAATCGCAGAAGTACTCGGTCATCTGACATTCTGGAATTAGTTCATACCGACTTGTGTGGACCTATGTCAAAAAACTCATTGGGTGGTGCCCGATATTTTTTTATTTTAGTGGACGATTTCAGTCGTAAGAATTTTGTATATTTTCTCAAAAACAAAAATCAAGTTCCCAATAAAATCAAAGAGTTCAAAGACTTTGTGGAGAATCAGACTCAGAAGAAAGTGAAAATTCTTCGCAGTGATAATGGGACCGAATACTGTAACACAGTTGTCGAAACATACTTGAAAAATTGCGGTATTCAGCATCAAACTACAGCACCCTATACTCCGGAGCAGAATGGTGTTGCCGAACGTAAAAATCGATCCATAGTAGAAAAAGCTCGATGTATGTTATTTGACGCTGAACTTAGCATTGATTTTTGGGCAGAAGCAGTCGCTTCAGCAGTGTATATTTTGAATCGGTCACCAAGTCATGCGATAGACAAAACACCCGAAGAACTCTGGATAAAAAACATACCGGACCTGGAACATCTTCCGAGTTTTTGGATGTAAAGCGATGGTTCATATCCCAAAACAGAAACGAACTAAATTCGAACCAAAGTCTATCAAATGTATATTTTTGGGATACTGCGAAAATTCGAAAGCATATCGTTTTTTCAATCAAAAAACGAAAAAAATCTTTATCAGCAGAGACGTTACATTTTTTGAAAATTGTCAACAGCAAACTTCAACGAATAATGAATCAAGTGATAATAAAAGTGTAAATGTCAATGTCTCAAAAAATGAAACTTCCGAACGCTTTTTCGAATGTAGTGCTTCAAATCTTGAAACTATAATGCAAAATGAGGCACAAGTTCCTGTAGAAACAGAATCTGAGAATAGTGCTGATAAAATTTCCGAAATAGTGGGAGAAGTGGATTCTTCAAGAGAGAATGAAGTAAGATCTTCAAGAGTCAAAAAGTCCGTTGTGATGGAAGACTTTGTAACTTTTTCCGCATTCGAAATCGCTGAACTTTCAGATCCTCTAAGTGCCGAAGAAATTTCTTCCAGATCTGATTCTTTTCTTTGGCAAAATGCAATGAAAGAAGAATATGAAGCACTAATTGAGAATGAAACGTGGTTTTTGACTGATCTACCCGAAGATAAAAAACCAATAGACTGTAAATGGATTTTCAAAACCAAAAGAGATTCCCAAGGAAAAATAATTCGATACAAAGCACGTCTAGTAATGAAAGGTTGTGCACAAAGAAAGGGGATAGATTATGAAGAAACATATTCCCCTGTTGTTCGATATACATCAATTCGTTTTCTGGTTGCTTTATCTGTGAAATACGATCTTCAAATCGACCAAATGGATGCCGTTACAGCTTTTTTACAAGGTGATTTATCCGAAGAAGTGTACATGCTACAACCAAAATGCTTTAGTGATGGTAGTCACAAGGTATGCCGCTTGAAAAAATCATTATATGGCCTGAAGCAAGCAAGCAGAATCTGGAATTTGAAGTTAAATGCAGCTTTGACAAAATTCGGATTGAAAAAATCGAACGTTGATCCATGTATATATTACAACATTAATAAGAATCAGATTTTAATAGTTGCAATTTATGTGGATGACTTGATGATTTTTTGGAATGACATTGACACAAAAAATAATTTGAAGGAAAGTTTGATGGGATGTTCAAAATGAAAGATATTGGAGAAGCAAGATTCATTTTGGGAATGCAACTGACTCGAAACAAAGTTAAAAAAACAATTTCCATCGATCAGAGTACATATATCAGAGAAGTTTCAAAAAGATTCAACATGGCTGATTGTAATCCTGTTTCAACTCCTATGGATTGTAACCAGAAGTTGTCGAAAGAAATGTGTCCAACAACTCCTTCGGAAATAAGAGAAATGGAGAGTGTACCCTATCAGGAGGAAGTTGGTTCAATTTTATTTGCTGCCCAAGTATCCCGTCCAAATATTTGTTTTGCAGCAAACTTTCTTAGCCGCTTCAACAACAATCCAGGTAAACCTCATTGGTTGGCAGTCAAACGTGTCCTACGATATTTAAAAGGCACAATTGATTTCAAATTGGAGTATACCAGAAATGAAAATGAAAATTTAGTTGGTTATTGTGATGCAGATTGGGCAAGTGATAGTTCTGACAGAAAATCGACATCTGGATATGTTTTCATGCTACAAGGTGGACCTATTTCATGGATTTAGAGAAAGCAGCCAACTGTAGCATTATCTACTACTGAATCTGAATTCATTTCACTAGCTTCGGCTGTTCAGGAAGCTATTTGGAAAAGGAAATATTATGCGGAGCCGAGAATGTTGTCATCCATTGTGACAATAAGAGTGCCTTACATCTAGCTACGAAAAATAGTTAGCATGCCCGATCGAAACATATTGATGTTAGGCATCATAGCTCAAGGGTTCCTAGATCTGCGCTATTTGAGGACAGAAGAAATGTTAGCAGACATTTTCACGAAACCAGTTAATGGTGCTAAACATTTCAAGTGTTTGGAAGAAATTGGACTTGGAATGTAGTTCTAGTGGGAGTGTTAGAAATAGAACGTACATTTCTCCAAGTCAACTTTGTTTTGATCTATCTTTTGTCTGGAATATAAATAATTGCAAAAAAGTTGTCAAAGTAAAAAACTTCTACAAACGTTTATTTATTCAATCATTCATAAGGAAACAGTTCAATTTCCAACTGATACACTATTGGCATGCTATGACACAAACTTAGATAAAGCTATTGAGAAAATGAATTCTGCACTCAAGGAAGTTAATGAATATCTCATGGCAAATAAATTGAAATCAAATACAACAAAAACTAAAGGTATGATAATAACAACTAAATATAAGCTAAACAATCTTGATTTAAATGAAGTAATCTGCAAATTAATAATGAAAAAATTGAAATTGTGGAATGTATTAAATATCTCGGTTTCCAGTTAGATAATCTATTACTATTTGGCAATCACTTTGATTATGTTTGCAAAAAAATATCTAAAAAACTATATTTTCTTTCAAGAATTTCTAGAAATGTATCCACTCAAACAAAAATCACTGTATATAATGCTATTATTCAACCTCACTTTGACTACTGTGCTTCTATCATTTTCCTTTTTAATCTAAATCAAACATCACAACTACAAAAACTTCAAAATCGAGGTATGCGCATAGTTCTAAAAGCGAGTAGATTCACGGAAATAGGAATCATGTTACAAACATTGCACTGTTTCTTTACGATTGTATTACTTATCAATGATCTTTATATATAAAATACTGAATAACTTAGCACCTTCATATTTTAGTGAATTTATTAATTTGAATTTAGATGTTCATAAATATGCCACAAGAAACAACGCCAATTTGTATGTATATAGAACGAATAAGAGAAGTGCCATGAATTCTTTGCTACTTATAAAACTAACAAACATAGTTAAATCTAGTCCATCATTAAGTATTTTTTTAAAACAGTTATTGGAATCCCTACAAAATGTTTGATAAAATATAATGTCTGAAGAATATGTTAATTATTGAATTGTGCCTTATATTTTAACTAAATTAGGTTTACTTGTTTTCTGTTTTTTTTTCTTATCAGTTTAGATTAACTACCTACCTACTGTTTAATTTATAGTACAGTGTTATATTTTTTGTATATTAGGGTAACCTATTTAAATAAATATTTGTTCTTCTTCTTCAATACTCTTGGGAGTGTTATCGATTATTGGTAATATTATATGATATGGACCTTTTTTTTACACAAGGTTGTTTTCTTTCAGGGTTCTTGCCTGGTGGTGCTTTCTTGTGCCTGGCGGAGTTTGGAGTTTCTTCTTGTGCCTGGTCGTCTCTTTTTGTGCCTGGCGGAGTTTCTTCTTATACCTGGCAAAGTGGTTGATTGTACCTGGCAGAGCGTGCTTTGAACCTGGCAGAGTGTTCTCTTGTACCTGGCAGTGTTTCTTCATGAACTTGGCAGAGTGTTTCCTTCTTGTATTGTGTTCTTTATTTCCGGCTTATCAGTTTTTAAGTTCCGGTACAGAAGTTCCCTGATACCAGTTCCAGTACTTCTCCGGATACCAATTTTATTTTGATACTTGTCGTTTCTTGGATACCAGATTTCCGATACCCGTTTCTCCGGATATCAGATTTGGTTACACGCAAGTTTTATTTTTCTTATTGTTAAGTTGATATTTGTCTCATACGACCCTATTGTCGATTTTCGTGGGTCGTATTGTATTGTTGATTTCTAGTTTGGGTACGCCTCCTCAAAAAGTGTGAAGCAGAAATTAAATCATCATCGCGCGTCTTGTTATAATTGACTGTCGTCTGCGCCTGAGCTCACGAGTCGTCGATTGCGCACCCATATTTAATTTCTGCTGTTCTCAGTAACATGGTGGTTGGTGTTTGTTAAATTAATTGAAGTTATATGTGAGTGAATATGTGTCTATCTGACAGTGTGAAATATCCGTTAACCTATGATTCATTAAATTAGTCATTGGGATTCGATCTTATTTTTATTTTCTTTCAACAATAACTGATAGATTGTTAAATGTTGTGTGGACCCTTTTGGGTATTGGGACAAATCTATCTGGCGCCCATTTAATATCTTAATAAAACAACTACTTGTGTTTCAACCACTCCCATCTCCACTATACCGCAATACCCACCTGTTGAAAGTGATTAGATAGATAGATAGATAGATTTATTTGAACATGTTATGTATAAATCACATTTATGTCAAGTCAGAAAACAGATGGGTACAAAGCACTAAGTTGTGTATAACAAAAAAACAGTAATATCAATTGTGACAGTAGAACACTAAGTAACATTTAAAACATCTAAAACATAAAAGGCTTGAAATCATTCTGTATATGTACAGTTCATGTAATCTTGTAAATTATAAAAACAATTTTTTAAAAGATATTCTTTTACCCTCCTCTTGAATTCATAGAGGTGTTATTAGAACCGCCAAAAAGAATTACTTCCACAACAGAATATCAAACAGTAATAATACTATTAAAGAAACCTGGCGGGTTGTGAATGAGTTTAGAGGGAAAAATAACATAAAATCAAATACAACACCGGATTCCAATACACTCAATGAATACTATTGCTCTATATCCGAGAGACTCTCTGAAAATATTGAAGCTGCTACAGATCCACTGTTTTATCTGAATAAATTTTACACTCCCGAAACATTTGTATTACCCGAGACAAATCTCGAGGAACTGTTGGATACAATAAATCATATAAAAAACAAAACTTCCAGTGGAATTGACAATATTTCAATAAAAATCTTCCAAAATTTGCCAATCTTCGTTCTCGAACTGCTGGTCCACCTTATTAATGATTCTTTCACCAGAGGAATTTTCCCCGACTTCCTAAAAACCAGTATATAAGGGTGGTGTCCCCTCCGAGCCATCAAATTTTCGACCTATCTCTTTAATTCCAACCCTGGGAAAAAAATTCTACATCCTCAACAATTCGGTTTCTAACCTAAAAAAAGTACTAGAGATGCAATTTTTCATTTTCTAAAAAATGTATACTCAAATCTAAATTCGAAAGAAGCAACCGCCGCAATATTTTGTGATTTGTCAAAAGCATTTGACTGTGTGAATCATCAAATATTGCTTCGTAAGCTCCACCATTACTGGCTCAGAGGCCAAAGCCATTACTGGTTCGAGTGTTACTTAAGCCAAAGAACACAAATTGTGAAGACCAACAGCTTTTCCAATATAGGTTTTATTAAACATGGTGTACCTCAGGGCTCTGTGCTTGGACCTATCCTGTTCTTGTTATATTTTAATGACCTTGCGAATATTAAGACTGAAGGTGTATTCACTATTTTCGCAGACGACACAACGGTCCTGTGGCATGATCAAAACCCTAACAAACTTTTTAGTAAAATGTCTAAGGATATTAACGCTGTGTGTGGTGTAACTCGAATCAGCTTTCATTCAACACTAACAAAACGAATCTCTTATCATTTCAATGCGATATACCGGATATTTCCCTGGGGAATGATATTATTTCATCTAATAATTTCAACACCTTTCTAGGGATTCACTTAGACTGTAAACTCAAATTTGAGAGATCATGTTCGTCATCTTAGTAAAAAGCTGTCCAAAGGGTGCTATGCTCTACGTGTTATCTCAAGAGAATTGGGTGAGACAACTGCAAAAGTCAGGTATGGTATCCCTTTTTGGGGTACCTGTAACAAACAGTGCTTCAACATAATATTCACTCTCCAAAAACGTGCAGTACGCTATATCTGCGGGGTTGGACCTCGAGTATCATGTAAAGAACTTTTCAGAAAGCAAAAACTCCTCACCATTCCATCTCTTTTCATTCCCGAATCGGTATGTTTAGTACATAAAAATAAATCAACATATGATACCATTTCTGGTTCCACCCGCCAAAATAACAACCTAAGGCTACCCATTCCAGCTTCCAATTTGATAAAAAACTCCATTATTTATAATGCTGCAAAACTATATAACCATCTTCCAGCCAGCATCAAAACCATTGAATCCCTCCATTTATTCAGGAAATCGGTGAAACTCATTCTTATGGATGAAGTATTTTACGATGTTCAAGATTTCCTCAATAAAAACATAAGTGGTCCTATTAGTTAACATTTTAATATTTTTTAATATATATTATTCAACCATACATACATTTGTATGTGATATTTTGATTAATTGACTAGTTATTTTTAACCAAATAATGTAATTATTTTAAAATAAATAATGTGCTTAGTTATTTTCAATTTCGACAATGTGATATTTAATTATATTTATTTTTTACTTTATAATTACCCTGTGTTATCTTTGTGGTAACACATATAGTATTTTTGATTGTTTGTGTGTTTCTATAAATATTTATTAATTCTTCTTAACTATATTGTGGGTACTTAATGCTTATTGTTAATTTTATGTCCTATGTTGAAAATTTAAATGTATGTTATTTTCTTTTATTAGAATCTAACAAACAATTGTAAAATATCTATATTTTTAGTATTTGTAATACAAGCTTTGTCAATAAGATTTATGTCTTCGACAATAAAGCATATTTTTGATTGATTGATTGATTCATGCTCAATGACGCTCAATTACGCACTGACATTTCTAGCTTAACCCGGGGGTTGTCTTAGTTTTTGTGCATTTCTGGTTGTGTAAATGTGGTAGTCTGAGTGGGAAGAATATACACTTTTAATCTTGTGAATCTGAAGCAGTGTGTGGTAGACGTAAATACAAGGCAATGGCATGTTTTTTTTTTTTCAAAGTGGTTGGCAATGTTCATTGAGTGGGACTCCTGCTATAATCCTTGACAGGCGAGCCTGTGACCCTTTGGAAATTTGGTAGGTCGCAAACGCGCAATTTTGTCATTAAGGATGCGTCCTTCCGTACACCGTGATGTGGTAAATGAAACAACGTATTTTTAATATCGATACTCGTATCGATTTGAGTCATGTGACCTAGCAGCAAATATTCATTCATGAAAACAATATACAGAGTGAGTCAGAAGGACTTTGACAAACTTCAGGAGGTGATTCCTCACAATATTCTAATATGAATTGTCCAAATAAATATATGTCCAGAAACGCTTCGTTTCTTTTGAATATCAGTATTTAAATCAGTAGCAGAGAAAATGTAGAAAATCAAAGGAATTAATAAATTATTTTTCACACTCAAAATCAACTCTTTATTTATATCTTAACCATAACAACCAAATTATTCAAAACAATAAATCTCAATGAAATCTTCAATTCAACACTCCCCTTATTTCATTTAAATTTTGAATTTTCAGTTGTGTTCGGGCAGAAGAAATCTTCTCCTTGGTCAAAGGCTTCGTGAGAATGTCAGCTAGTTGTAAATTAGATTCCACATAATCAATTTTGCGACTCCATTTTCAGAGGCTTCTGAACAAAGTGATACTTGATATCAATATGCTTTGTTCTCTTGTGGAACTCAGGATTATTAGCAAGCTTTATCGCACTCTGATTGTCCACTTTCATGATTGTTACACCTTCTTGAGAAAATTGAGTTCTTCTAACAAATGCCGTAACCATGAAATTTCTTTCCTCCTACTGACAAAGCAATATCTCGGCTTCAGTAGTCGATAGAGCAACAACTTGTTGTCTCTGAGAAGCCAAGTAACTGGTGACTCGTTCAAGAGAAAAATATAACCACTTCTTGATTTTCTGGTATCCAAATCTCCACCGAAGTCTGCATCTGTATAGCCTATCAGTTGAAAGTTTGGTTTGCCAGTTTTGCTGTATACAATACCATAATCTATGGTAGCTTTCAAATATCTGAAGATCTTTTTTACTGCATTCCAGTGCGAATGATCGAAATTATGACAAAATTGACTCACAAAGCTAACAGCATAAGCTATGTCAGGGCGTGTATTCATGGCAATATACAAAGAGTTCCAACAGCTTCTCTGTATGGAATATTCTTCAAAGTTTCATCAATTTCCCTTGTATCAATTGGCTTTCTCAGACTATTTCCTGGTTCAGCAGTGCGGATGAGTTTTACATTCCAACATGTTGAACTTTCTGAGGGATTTATTGATAAAAGCTTGTTGAATAATAGAAATTGATTCTCCATTTCTTTTCATTTCAATACCGATGTAACATCTTGCATCTCAATCGTTATTTCAAAGTTTTCAGACAGATTTGACAATATTTTTTCGATGACACTTTTGACTTTGTCAAAATCAAACCATCGTCAGCGATACAAAGCCAAGTAGATTTTGAAACCGTCGATATCACCAACGAATATACAGGGATCTGCATCAATTTGTTTCATATCAAATCTTCGTAAAACTTTTTGAATTTTAAATTCCAGCATCTGGGGATTGCTTTAGCCGTAAAGACTTCTGTTGAGTTTGCAAACGAAATTATCTTCAGACAACAAATTATCTTCTTGAAGCCTTGCGGTTGCTCCATATATATTGTCTCTTCTAATTCCCCATATAAAATGCAGTTTTCACGTCAAATTGTGCTATTTCAAGATCGTATTCAGCTGCTATGGCCAAAAGAACTCGAACAGACTCGAATCTTACCACTGGAGGATACGTTTCCTGATAATCTATGCCTTGCCTTTGTGAAAACCCTTTTGCAACCAGCCTTGCTTTGAATCTCTGTTTTCCACTTATGTCAGTTTTAACTCGATATACCCATTTACATGGAATCAGGTTTACATTTCCTGGAGAAGCTACTAGAGTCCAAGTCTTGTTCTTCAATAAAGCATCAATTTCTTCATTCATTGCAGTTGCCCACCTTTTAGAATGTCTCGATTTCATAGCTTCTTCGAAGGTGGCAGGATTTTCAATTTCGACTAACATCGCATTATGAAAATAATCTGGAGATTTTATTTTTGATCGATCTCTCAGCTCATATGAATTATTTTCGATATCATCATTGCTGCTTCTGATTGTTTTTTCTGTGGAACATTCATTTTCTTCGTTAGTTCCGTTTTCTTTTTCATCAATTTCACTTTCATTTCCAAATTTCAGTTCAAAAATCACCCTGTTTTCAACTTGTCCTCGTGTAAATGTGTTATCTTTTGTTTCATCAAACTTCACATTGGCACTGACATTAATTTTTCTTTTTTCAGGATCCCAGAGTCTATAATTGCATGAGTCTTTTTCATATCTGACAAAAATCATTTTTCTACTTCTAGGTGTCCACTTCTTGGCTAGTTCTTTAGGACAATGCATGTAAGCAACAGCACCAAATACTTTCGTATTTTTTATGTTGGGTTTCATGCCAAACCAGTTTTCGTATGGTGTAACATCAACAGATTTTCTCGAAAGTGTTCTATTCAGAATGTAAACTGCGGTACTTACAGCTTCAGCCCATAATTCACATGAAACATTTCGTGCATATAACATTGACCGTGCACTTTCTGTAATAGTTCGTATTTCCCGCTCAGATTTTCCATTCTGTTCATGCGCATAAGGTGCCGATGTTTCATGAACAATACCTTCCTTTTTGAAAATATTTGTCATATCTTTGTTGATATATTCCTTTCCACAATCTGAACGAAGAACTTTTATCACATTTCCTGTTTGTCGTTTTACTAGATTTTTGAATTCCTTGAATTTCTCACATACTTCAGATTTGTATCTGAGAAAATAGACTATTTGAAATCCAGTACAATCATCTTTGAAAAGCAAAAACTATTTTGATCCACTTGGTGACATCACGTTCATTGGTCCACATACGTCTGTATGAATGAATTCACCAGGATTGTAGGCTCCTGCTCTGGTACTTTCAGAAAAACTTCTTCGACATTGTTTACCGAACTTGCAGCCTTCGCAAATGGAATTATCTTCCCCTTCTATTCTTGCTCCTTCAACGGCTCCACTTTCAATCGTATCTTTCACATATTTTTCATTTATATGACCAAGCCTTTCATGCCATAGCTTGAGATTACCAACTGCAGCCGAATTACATTCGAGTTTCAACGCTACTTTCATCAGCATTTGAAATATATTGCCTTTCTTGATACCTACGCAGCTCAATTTTCCTGCTGGATTGAAGAATTCACATCTATCTTTCTTGGCTATCATGGTGAACCCTTTTTCCGTTATTTTTCCAACAGATAGCAAATTTCTTCTTAATTCGGGTATGTAGAGGACATTGGAAAGTATTTTGGGTTTCCATTCCCCGTCAACTAAAGCATTGACTGAAATGTCACCGATGCCAACTGGTGTGATAACTTTATTGTCGGCTACCTGAACAACGTAATTATCTTGAACCGTTTTTAAGGACTGGAACCATTCTTGTCGATAGCACATATGAGCACTTGCACCTGAATCAGCTAACCAAGCATCATCGCCTTCTTCGGTGTTTGCTATTAGTTTGGAAAGATCATCATGATTGCAGATCAGTGCTTCAGCATCGTTTTTTCTGACAGAAATTCTCGAGTTACCATTTTTCTTTCTTTCTGGACATTCTCGCCACCAATGACCAGTAAGCTTGCATACACCACATTTTGTTCTTCGTTTCAAATCTTGTATTTTCTGGTTTTTTGTTGCGCTTCTTCTATTATCAGATTTTATACTTAGAGACTGGGTCTGGAGTGCTAATGATTCCTCATTCTCATGTCTCTTTGATTGTTTCTGCTCTTCTTTCAATAACCGAGCTATCAGTTCAGTAAAAGTTTGCTTTGTGTAATCAACCGAATCCCATGCAGTAACAAACATGTCATATTGGAAAGGGAGACTATTGATTATTTTCGATATCTTGGCCACATCCAATATATTTTCACCCATGTCTTCTAACTGCTTTACTAGTGACTCAACTTCCGAAATGAATGTAGCTATCTTTGCACCTTCTTCATTTTGAGGTCATAAAAATTCTGGTATATGATATGTTTGGAAACTTCTGTTTTCTGTTCGTGAATGGTGATCAATTTTATCCACATATCTGCGGCAGTCTGACAATTTACTAATGGGGTAAGATATTCTTCACAAATGGTATTGAGAAAAATGACCATTGCTTGGCTATTCCTCTTTTCCCAAATCTTGACTTCTGCGACATTCGTCCGAGTAACTTCAGGTTTACTATCGATGCCTATCACTATGTCCATCAATTCACAGGCTCTCAATGCAATAGAAATGCTGAATTTCCACAGTTGATAGTTGCTTCCGTTAAATTTAACTATCTTAGCTGTATCCAATTTTTCATTCATCATTACAAAGTTTGTTTTTCTTGTCAAACTTGTCAGGAATGAGTCAGGTTTCCAGCAAAAAAGCTTTTGGTGAAATTATGCAAATTTCTTGATTTTCCTCAGCGAATCCAGTTTCAGTAATCTGGGCCCATAACCTTTTGAATATCAGTATTCAAATCAGTAGCAGAGAAAATGTAGAAAATCAAAGGAATTGATAAATTATTTTCCACACTCAAAATCAACTCTTTATTTATATCTTAACCATAACAACCAAATTATTCAAAACAATAAATCTCAATGAAATCTTCAATTCAACAGTTTCCGAGATACAGGATGTTAAAGTTTTATTTTTATTTTTTTTTAAATAACTTTCGAAATACTGACCTTAATTAAACGATAATTGGTATTGAGACGTTTTTTGAGGTGTCGAATTCGAACCTGTTGTTATTATTGCTCTTACACGTCTTTTTCTTTTTTGAAGATTCGTAACTTTTTTAACCGTGCTTCTAGCACATGTTTCAGTAAAAAAAATCAATTCCTCTATCATATCTACGTAAAAAAAGCTACCCATGTTTTCTAGATATTTGGATTTGAAATTTTCAAGTCGATTATTTGATAATTGATGCGTGTTGAAGTTATTACCATTATTTTACATTTTTCACAAATGAATTTGACGTTTAAGTAAGTAGTTTTGTAGGGGGCGTTTGAAATAGTTATTTTTGTATCAAGGGTGCAAAATCTGTATTTGTTTCAATAAAATTTGCAAGAAATATCAACATTTTATTTCACGAAATTTTGAATATGTAGAATAAAATAAAATAAAATAAAGGAAACTAAATTGTATTCAAATAAATTGTTCAGAGTGTCCACCTTCAGCGAAGATACAGGCATTCAGTGTTCTAGTCATTGAATCTCGTACCCGCTCAAAAATTATTGGTGTGTTTCTTATTGTTTCACAGGGGTCTACTATTCGGTTTCTTAGATCTTCCTCGTTCGCTACTGGAGTTTTATAAACAAGTGCCTTCAAATGTCCCCAAAAATAAAAATCTAGCGGGTTTAGATCTGGGGACCTTGGTGCCCACGCCTGCTTAGGTTCTTCTACACCCCTACTGATCCATCAATTTGGATAGACAGTGTTAAGGAATTCCCTGGCTACAACGCTAAAATGGGCCGGAGCCCCATCCTGCATAAACCACATGCGGATACAAATTTATAATGGTACATTCTGAAGTAGTCCCAACAATTCATTTTCTAAAGAGTCTTTGTAAGTTGCGGCATTCATTCGGAACGGAAGAAAGAAAGGACCTATCAAGTTTATCAATTATTGCCGCCCATACATTTACAGAAAATTGATACTGATAATGTCTTCCACTAACTGCGTGCGGATTTTCCAGAGCCCAAACATGGTTGTTATGAAAGTTTGTGATAGCATTTCGGGAGAAGTTTGCCTCGTCCGAGAAGAGTACAATTCTTAAAAATTGAGGATTTCCAGCCAATTTTCTCAAAAACCACTAACACATAGTAATGCGTTGGGGAAAGTCTCGTGGTAAAAGAGCTTGTACCCTTTGAATATGGTATGGATGAAATTGTTGATCGTGGATAATTCTCCAAACTGTGGACTGAGTAGAATAGAAAAATGTGCTAGACGTACGCTCAAAAAAGTTATGAATCTTAAAAAAAGAAAAAGACGTGTAGATGGCGCTCCCTACGAGTAAGAGCAATTCGAGGACATAGAAATCGACAGTTGGTAGAGCGTATGGCTAGAGATCATAAGGTCGTGGGTTGGACTCCCACTTGCGGATGCTTTTTTTCTTTAATTTAATAATTTGTCCACTATGCCACAAAATTCCCTTCTTTCATGTATTTCTTTCGGACACAATATTTACACTTTTACATTATATATTTGGCTAAATCTTATCAGTAGTTAGAGATCATCTTCCTTAACCTGCTATTGAAATCGTCAATTGACGATGATGTTAGAGTGATAGGTAACAGGTCTTGACGGCCATTGATAAGTACTTTGGATCTTCGTTTCATTTTCTAACAGGAACATTAAATTATGGAAGGAAAGGATTTGCGAGTGTGTGTCGATTCTTATGTCCTCGAATGGCTCAGTTGGTAGAGCATATGGCTAGAGATCATAAGGTCGTGGGTTCGACTCCCACTTGAGGATGCTTTTTTTTCTTTAATTTAATAATTTGTCCACTATGCACAAAATTCCCTTCTTTCATGTATTTCTTTCGGACACAATATTTCCACTTTCACATTATATATTTGGCTAAATATTATCAGTGGTTAGAGATCATCTTCCTTAATCTGCTATTGAAATCGTCAATTGACGATGATGTTAGAGTGATAGGTAACAGGTCTTGACGGCCATTGATAAGTACGTTTGATCTTCGATTCATTTTCTAACATGAACATTAAATTATGGAAGGAAAGGATTTGCGAGTGTGTGTCGATTCCTATGTACTCGAATGGCTCAGTTGGTAGAGCGTATGTCTAGAGATCATAAGGTCGTGGGTTCGACTCCCACTTGAGGATGCTTTTTTTTTAATTCAATAATTTGTCCACTTTGCCAAAAAATTCCCTTCTTTCATGTATTTCTTTCGGACACAATATTTCCACTTTCACATTATATATTTGGCTAAATCTCATCAGTGGTTAGAGATCATCTTCCTTAATGTGCTATTGAAATCGTCAATTGACGATGATGTTGGAGTGATAGGTCTTGACGGCCATTGATAAGTACGTTTCATCTTCGATTCATTTTCTAACATGAACATTAAATTATGGAAGGAAAGGATTCGCGAGTGTGTGTCGATTTCTATGTCCTCGAATAGCTCAGATGGTAGAGTCTATGGCTAGATATCATAAGGTCGTGGGTTCGACTCCCACTTGAGGATGCTTTTTTCTTTAATTTAATGATTTGTCCACTATGCCACAAAATAAAGAGGGTACTCAATCTCTAGTCATTCCCGCGGCACTCTCAGATCATGAAGCTGTTGTTACACATTTTTCATTAAAATATGAGAAAAAGGGGAAAAGTAAGAGGCAGAGGTATGGCAGACAAATAACAACTTCACCAAGTTTCAACTTGATGCAGTTGTAGTTAATTGGATTAGTGTTTCAAACTCTGCCGAACCCTTATGTGTATTCCATAATATTTTAACTGAGGTCTTCTGAGGTGTTTTCCTATCCGAAAAATTAAAAGTAAATTAAAAAAGCCTTGGATAACTATAGGAATCAGAACCTTTTCAAGGAATATGAGGGCTTTACACACCATTAGGAAATTCACTACAAGTAAAGTCTTCCATATCTATTTTAATAAGTACCGAAAGATCTATGATCTATAGAAGCATTATTAGTTGTGCCAAAGAAAAGTATTATAGTGAGAGACTCTCAAAGGCGCCAAATGAACCCAAAGAGTTTACTTCAAATCATACAAATATGGAAGAACTTGAGGAAACATTTAAAGAAATAAAAAATAAAAAACACATGAAATTGATTAAATATCTGTGAATCTATTAGAAAAACTACCAGATCATACCCTTTTTGCCCTGGCAGAAGCTATTAATGTATCATTTTAAAGTGGTATATTTCTGGATGTGCTGAAAATGATGATGATGAAATGATTTAGAGAAAGTCAAATCTTGGTGTGATTCCAATTCTTTATGTTTCAATGTGAATAAGACTAACTTAATTTCATTTAAATTTGCTTCAGGAAACCTAAGCCTTCAGAATCATATCATCAAAATAAGACGTGCACCAAATTCTTGGGATTATGGATTGATAATACCCTGAAGTTTGATGAACACGTTCAAAATCGCAACAAAAACTTGCATCAGTCTGTTACGCTATCAGGGTCATCACCAATGAGTTGGGAATAGTAGCAGGAAAAATATCATATTTTTCACTAGTTGAGTCTCATCTGAGATATGGTATCGCTTTTTGGGGTTTCTGTAGCAAGCAGTTGATACAATCAGTATATCCTACAAAAAAGGGCGGTAAAATATATATCTACAGCTAAGCATTTGGAACACTGTTCATTAAAAATAAAATACTAACAATCTATTGCATCTTCATTTTAGATACAGAATGTCTTATTCAAAAACGAAAAGACAATTTTTCCTCCGAAAGGATATATAACAACTGGCAAAATGCCAATATACCTCTGCCAAAACCAACTTCAACATTGACCAAAAATTCCATAATCTTTGAGAGTCGGAAGATCTTTAATCATCTGCCAGCTGAAATGAAAAGTATGACAGACTTAAAAGCATTTCGAAAATGTGTGAAAGAACTTTTACTTCCGAAAGCATACTACAGTTTGGAATAATATTTTGAGGACAGATTTTGATTAACTGAAGCTGTGAGGTAAAATTGACTGATTTATAAATTATTGAATATACCGTGTGTAACAGGATCATGGTACACCCCCCCCCCTATTTCCTTTAGTTTTGAAGGTAATTTGATTGAAATTTGAGATATCCCATATATATATAATAAGCGGCACTTTTTGACCTACAAATGATTTTACCACTTATGTGGTATCATTGGATTAAGAAAATTATGCAGATTTCAGAAATGTAATAATATACAGGGTGTTCTATTCAAAAATCGAAAGTTGGTATCACTCCGGCGAAACCGGAAGTGAAAAAAAAAACATTTGTAGGTCAAAAAGTGCCGCTTATTATGTATATGAAATATCCCAAATTTCAATCAATTACCTTCAAAACTAAAGGGTGTACCATGATCCTGTTACACACGGTCTATCTTTATATATATAATTCTACTGTACGTGTGTTGTCACTGCACTCCTCCTAAACAGCTGGACCGATTTGAATGAATTTTTTTGTATGCGTTTGGGTGGCGCCCTGGATGGTTTAGATTTACAAATCATCCCCCTAAATGTTAAGGGTGGTCCACCCCTTAATTTTTTATTTTATTTTTTAGACAAAATTTTTTGTTTTTTTTTATGATACAGCATTCAAAAATACATACAACCTAAATTTTCACCCTTCTACGATCAACCCCTATTTTTTTGGCAAGATTTTTATTTTTATTTTGTCATGACTTAGAATAAAAAAAATCATATTACTCTTAATTCACCCTTTACCATCAACCCCTATTTTTTATTTTTTTTAGGAAAACGGGATAACGGCATAACGAAAAAACGGGATGACAGGATAAGGGAATAACGGGAAAACGGGATAAATAAAAAACGGGATAACAGGAAAACGGGAATAACGGGATGACAGGATAAGGGGATAAGGGGAAAACGGGATAACGGAATAAAGACAAAATGGGATAACAGGAAAACGGGAATAACGGGATAACGAAAAAACGGGATGACAGGATAAGGGGATAACGGGGTAAAGACAAAAAGGGGTAACAGTATCTTAGAATACCATAGTGCGCCAAATTCCAGTAATAGTTAAGGTCTAAACTATTACTGGAATTTGGCGCACTATGGTATTCTAAGATACTGTGTGTGCGACTCTCATGTTTGTAGAATTGTTTCTGAGGTACTGACTATGTCAATGTTTACATAGGCACAATTTATTATGTACTTTAGTTGAGAAGAAAAGTAGTTTGATTTGTGTAATTTATTTTTAAGTGAATAAATACATTAGGTACCTTATTTTATTTATTTATTTTTAAATTTTTTTCATTCAAGGTAAATAAGGGTGAAGTTTGTTTGTATAATCCATTTTATAATGTCTTTTCTAATTTTATTATATGGCATTACTCTAAAGTTCTGCGGTAGAGCGTTGTACACTTTGGGACCTGTACAATATATATGTTTTTGGCAAGCAACATGGTTGGGGCTTTTCAAAAGGACATTTAGTTGGGCTGCGTTTCGCGTGTTTAGGTTATGACAGAGATTATTTCTATAATAAGAAAATTTCAACATAAATCTTGCGACTGCTTTAAGGTAAAGTTGGTTTGGAGTAAGTAATCCACTTTCTTCATATACTAATTGAGATGGGTAATGCTTTTTTTTAAATAGAATTATTTTTATTATCCATTTTTGGGATACTTCAAGCTTTGACAAGTATATACTACAAGCATTTCCCCACACAACGATGCCATAATTTATGATAGATTCTACAAGTGAGAAATATATTGCTTTCAAGGTTTTATGGAGCAAAAAGTTACGCAATTCATAGAATTTATAAATGAGTTTTCTTATTTTTTTTGTAACGTAGTTTATGTGCTCCTTCCAAGTAAAAAGTTCATCTACAAAAATGCCCAAGTATTTAACACATGTATCTCTATCAATTTTGGGTGTGCATGTACATTGTTGTTGTTCTAAGGTGAAATGTGATTCATGTAGTTTTATGTTATGTACATCGGTGGGAAGAGATCTGATTGAGAGAGCAAAGGTCATACATTTTGTTTTACCTACGTTCTGGGAAAGAAGGCTATTATCTAACCACTTTTTTACTTTTGCCATTGCCTTTTTTGCTTTTTCCACAGTAGCTTTCTATGTGGGACCGCTTATTATGACCGCAGTATCATTGGCAAAACAGAAGATAGAATCTTCCTCCAACACTGATAGGAGACCATTTACGTAGCTATTAAAGAGAAGCGGCCCCAGTATTGTGCCTTGTGGCACACCAAATCCTACCTTTAGGCGGCTACTTAAAACATTGCATATCTTCACACATTGCGTTCTTTCACTTAAGTAAGACTTAAATAAGTCGTTAGCAATACCTCTAATACCCATGTTGTTTAGCCTATCCAACAGGATTGGATGTGCCACAGTATCAAATGCTTTGGTAAGGTCCAGAAATATTCCAATAACCTTCTGTCCCTGATCAAGATTTTGAAGAATGTTTTTTTGTTACTCTACACATAGCGTTTTCGGTACTGAGATTCTCCCTAAAGGCAAATTGATTTTTATCTAATAAGACATATTTTTCCAAAAATAGCATTAGTTTATATTTAATACATTTTTTTATCAATTTGCTTATTGAGCTCAAGAGTGCAATAGGTCTGCAGTTGCTTGTTAAGTTTTTATCGCCTTGTTTGAAAATTGGTACAATTATTGCACTTTTGAGAATCTTAGGGAAAATTCCAGTACCGAAGGTACAATTTACAATGTGTTTTAGCGGTTTCAATAAATAGATGTGATTCATCTTAATGATCTCTGTACTAATATTTAATCTTTCAAACTTTTTATTTGAGTCACCAGGTCGGCATCAGTAATAGGGGTGAAGTAAAAGGAGTGGGGATTGATAAAATCATTTACTGCTGCATTTATATTGTTACTTTGGGAGATTTTGTGTGCTAATTGTCCCCCTATATTGCTAAAATAACAATTAAATTCAGTAGGTCAAGAGAAGATCTTCTTAGTCGGTGAACAAAAGAGTCTTTTTCTTTCGTTTCTTCCTGCCATTTAGCAATTGTTACCATCATGTCTGTCATAGTTTCCTCTTGCTTTATTTTAAAGTCTTCCAAGAGCTTACTTTTTAAATTGAGTTGTTCATTGATTTTCTTAATGATTGACTCCAGTTCATAATATTTTTGTCTTCCTCAGCTTTATTACTTGTACATTCTTTAGAGCATAAGATCCTGTGGTCTTCTATTTTAACAGTATTCTTTTTCCTGTCTAGGCAGCTGAGATGAAATATATTGTGGCACTGTATGCAACACACATTAGATAATTCTTTAGTTTTACAGCATTTAAAATGGGTTGACATTATTGAAGATCCTTTTTTAATTTTGATGCGGGCACGTCACTGGTCTAGTCTAGTTTAGTTCAGACTATAGATGTAGGGTGTTAGTTAAGCAAGGTGAGAAAGGATTCCGCGAGATAAGAAAAGTTTGCAAGAGATAAGTTTCTATTTAAAGAATTATTGATAATTGTCCTATTTTTCCTGGGCTAATATCGATGAACCAGAATGGATTATTTGTGTTCAATGTGTATAATAATCACACTTTTTATTGCTAGCACACCACAGCCTACTGACAATGGAAGTAAAAGGAATTTTTCTTCATTTCAAGCAGAAATGATAATCCAAAATTGATATAACAACTCAAATACGCACAAGAAATCACTGAATCTAATGAGTGCCAATAGCTGGATTCGCTAATTAGGAAGTACAATAAACACAGTTACAGTTTTCTAACATTTTTGTTATTAACCTTTTCAGGACCGAAAACGAACGAACACGCAAAAATATTTCGTGTCCGTGAGACCGAAAGCGGACTTAAACGCACGGCAAGAGATCCATGTAAGGACCGAAAACGATCGAACACGCGGGTTGCTTTGTATTGAGCACGTGTATTCTGACCACACCCACACTAAAAACTGATTGGTTCGGCTCTTGCTCGCCACTTTTGGCGAAGGTGTGCAGAACATGACAGCTAAGCATACTGTTCTAATAGGATTAAGTACTTTCAATCAAAAATTGAGTTACAAGTGCGTTGAACAAGAATAGTTTGAAGTGCAGAAGTGTTTATGCATGTTTACGTGTATGTTACCCGCATTTTTCAAACGAAAGTTGCAATTATTCTCTACAATGGCGAGAAAATATATATTAGAAGAAGAAATGTACGAGCTATTGAATAATTTGAGGCTTATTGAGAGACATTTTCCAGCGATGTTTCCTCGGAAACCGGAGAATAATAAGATAGTTCTGAAAAGGTGTGTTGTTTGCGCGAAGCAAAATGAGAGGAAGGAAACATCATACACTTGTGTACCATGTAACGTCTCACTTTGTGTCATTGGGTGGGTACCATTCAGTTGTAAAATTCTAATGTATATTTCATGAACATTTCTTGTAGTACTTATTAGAATGAACTCTGATTTTTCTCTTACCAAAAAAGTTTTATATGTTTTCAAGTGTAATATCACAAAATTTAAAATAAAATAAATTTTGTTTTCTCTCTGTAATTAGAAAAAAAATAGGTTGTCATGAAGAAATCTGTATAACGTCTTCAATAAACACTCCACGTCTCTGGACGTTTCGGGACTGAAGCCGGACAAACACGCACACGCTTCCCGCGTCGGCCCTGTAAGCACCGCCGGCTGAATCCGGCGCGATCCTGAAAGGGTTAAATGGCTACTTTCAAGATGTAAAGGCAATTTCCTTATTGTCTGTGGAAAGTTCAAAGTAAATTTTTATACTTTGCAAGTTTACTAAAAATATTTTTTAGGCCTATTACTGTGTTTTCATGTTGTTTTTTGCTACTTCTGGTCATATAATTTTACTAATATTCACAAAGTAATCAATTTATGACCAAAAAAACCACCCCAAAAATAAAAAAGTTTGATTTTACGGGTGTAAGGTATTTGGTGCACCTTAAGTAATCCAAAATTATTGATGAAATATGGTTCATGCGGTTAAAAAAAAAGTAACTGAACAGTATAATAAGTAATAGTTTTTTGTAGAGAATAAAAAAATTAAGTATTAATGGGGCAAACTTTCATTATTATTTCTATTATATCACAAAAAACAAGAATATTTACTTCTGCCATTTTGTTCTGAGTTGCATATACTTAACATTCCCTATCCATATCGAGGATGAATAGAACATATACTTATTTGCCACCACCACCCTAACTATAAGACCCCCATAAACCCAGCAGAACCATTTGCAAATTTTTAATTTCCAATTATGCCATAATTTGTCGCTAATTAATCGCTTATTTATTACCACAATTATAAATTTGGCGCTCATTGTTTAAAAAAAAAAATGGTTCTGCTAGGTTTATATGAAGCTAGCAGAACCACTTCCTATCTATCTAATTATGAAAAAAAAGGGATAGTCCATAATTTGTCGCTAATGTATTACCACAATAAGAAATTTATAGCTAATCTTTTTTTGTGAAAAAACAGTATTTTATCCAAAAAAATCAATATCTACTAAAAGCTTTCAAACGTATAGTGTATACCTATTAGTTCCATAACAAGCAAATAGGCATGATACAGTAAATTTCCCTAATTTGTCGCTAATGTAGCGCATACACAGGGTCTTTCTGAAATTGAAGCGATAAATGAAATATGGGGGTGTTGTATAAAACTTGACTACACAAAAAATGTAGACTTTTTTATTGGAGCAATCAAAAATTTTCAGAAATATTTTACTTAGGCACTGGTTTGATTATTCAGTCAGCAGCGAGTCTCTGCCGATAGCAGTGTGGCTAGTTTATTTCCATTTCATAAACACTAGTTATTATATTTGGCTTAAAATTAAAACGGAAGAAAGACACACTGTATCGAGAGAGTGGCGTTGAGTGTGTTAAAGTGATAAAGTACTCCTGCAAAATGTCCTTCAAATGTTGTGAAACAAAACCTTTAATTCATTACGTTTGCGTGACGTGTGCTTCTGTCTTTCATCGAAGCTGTCTGCAAAAAAGTTATAAAAACAAAGTGAAATTTTTACAAGAAAATAAAATTTTGTGCTGTGAGGAGCCGGTTGAACATGACATCTCTAAAGAAACAAATCTATTGGAGCAAACTATAACTGAGTTATCTTCTGACAATAATATGAAAGACAAACATATGGAAAAATTGACTAAAGAAAATAATATTCTGTTGAATGAAGCCCTACAACTTGAATCAGAATATAATGATTCACTAAATAAACACAAAAAGATAATTAGTGAAATGCAAAACCTGATAGACAAATTACAACAAAAAATAGCAAATAGTATAAAAACAGCTGAATGCGTTGGAACCCAAACTATCTCCGTGAAACAAAAAAGCAAGGGTACTTCAACTGATAAAAACGACATCGATATAGTACAAGGCAATACGTTTAAAACAGCGAAAATTTGCTACAAGGAAACACAGACAATCGCTATTCCCATTGTGCATTCCATGAAAGCAAGTTTGACTTTTGAAGATAATAATCTTTTCAATATAAATTTAGATGATAAGAAGAAAAAAAACAGGATTTTATTAGTTTCTGGACATAATGGCAAACATCTCATTAGATACCTCACAAATTTCAAAAAAGAGGATCAATTATTTCTGTCAATTTTAAAACCTGACGCTGATAATGAAATATTGTTGAAGACTGCAATTCATAATGCTACCGATTTCACAAAAAATTATTTTGTTATCCTATGGCCCAATGCTATGAAAATACATTTACTAGACGACATTAACCAAAGACTTTCAAATACAAATACCTTGGTCATTACTGAACCTTATAGATATAACTTCAAAACCTGCAATGAATTCATATATCAAAAAAATTTATCCCTTATTGAGCACCTTCATGCCAGCAATTACCTAAATACCTTTGCCTTTGAATGCAACAACTACTTGGGCAGAATATGCTATAACAAAAATGGCAGCATAAACAACAAAGGAAAAGCATGCTTAAGTAGAGCTTTACTGGACTTTATCAAAAAGTGTAAGGATTCAGTTGTGAAGAATCACGATAACATAGGAAGACGTGAAAGTGTAATAATGGAGTCTGAAGAAAATAGGGACTCTAGTAACCCTCGGCAAGAGCTGCAGATCGCAGAAAAGAGCCCAACCACAAGGGACATCGACAACTTTAGTGAAGACAATCACGAAGCGATCTCCTCGGATAATCATCATTTTTTATATCCCCGATTATCTCAATTGGTATTGGACACTTAACAAAGAAAGAAAACACTCTAAACGAAAACTCAAATATTTCAATCAACATTGCTCATTCTAATAATTATATGAATATTAACAAAAAAATGGAGGATCATGCTATGTCATTAGTATTATTAAATATACAATCTTTAAGAAACAAAATAGATGACCTTTATATATTCTTAGAAGAGCTTGATTTCCCAAGTCTTATACTACTGAACGAACATTGGTTGAAACATGATGAACCAATTTTCATACCTAATTATACGATTTTATCAAAATATAGCAGAATAATATCTTCTAATGGAGGAACTATGATATTGGCAAATAACTCTGTTATAGAAGAAATGAAGTTTGAAAACTTTGACAATTTGAACCATTACCTACAAGAAAAAATATTTGAGTTTTCTATAGTGTACTCAAAGAAGCTCAACACCTATATATTATGTATTTACCGGTCACCACTGTCAGAGGTAAATATTTTTCTTGCTCAACTAGATTCCTTACTAAACGAGCTACCTATTAAGTCAAAATTATACTAACTGGAGACTTCAACATAAATTATGCAGATTTAGAATCTATTACTTCACAATCCTTGATTAATTTACTTGAATCTTTTGACCTTAAAATGCATGTTGACTCTCCTACTAGTATAACACACCAAGGCATGTCTACTATTGACTATGTATGTAGCAACCTAGATGTTAACTTTATTAATTGCTCTGTAATCTCACCAGGTTTGTCTGATCATGAGGCTATACAGTTCACAATGAAACTTGATCCAATTAATAAATGTAAGAAAGTTAGGTACGGAGAATCTACAGTGCTGCAAACTATAATAGGTTCTACCAAAACTGCCTCCTAACTAACTGGAATCATATTCTGGAAATGAATGATTCATTTTTTGCACTTTATAACCATCTTGTAGGTACTTTCAATGAATCGTTTCCTTATCAAAAGATAAAAGCAAAACAAGAAAAACAGTGGCTAACTAAAGGCATAAAAATATCCTCACGAAACCTACGCTCACTTAATTATATAAAAAAATTCACCAACATTGAATCATTTCATATCTATGTGAGGAAATATAGAAACATCTATAGGCGGCTAATTAAATATGCAAAAATGAACTTTTATCAGAAAAGGATTTCCGATGCAAAAAATAAAGCAAAAGAGGCTTGGTCTATAGTAAACGACCTTACAGGAAAGAATGCACAATCTCGAGTAAACACAATACCTGCAGATATACTGAACAAATATTACTGTTCAATAACTGCAAAACTAACAAAAAATACTTCAATTCCATATGATCCCCTCATACACCTAGAAAAAATCGTCACTAATGAAAAACTAATCTTACATGCCACAGATATCAGTGAACTAAAGGAGGTAATAAGATCTATAAAAAATAAAAAGTCTTCGGGAATCGACGAAATTTCAATAAAAAAATTTGAAAATCTTCCCATTGAAGCTCTTCATGCTTTGGTTGCGGTAATAAATCAATCTTTCGAGGATGGCATATTTCCAACTTTCCTAAAAACATCGGTCGTTATTCCACTTCACAAAGGTGGAGATCCAGAGGATCCCTCGAATTTTCGCCCATTTCCCTCATTCCTTGCTAGCAAAGCTGATTGAGAAACTGGTGAAAATCGTTTAACTGAATTCTTGTTACGAAATAATATAATTAATAGTAAGCAGTTTGGGTTCCAATCCAAGAAGAGCACACATGATGCCATATTCTCATTCCTATATGAAGTATATAACAACATCAATACTAAAGATGTGACTGCAGCAGTTTTTGTGATTTATCCAAAGCTTTTGACTCGTAAATCATAAAATTCTGCTGCATAAGCTGCATCATTATGGCATCAGTGGAAATACTCATAGATGGTTTAATTCCTATCTCACAGGTAGAAGTCAAATTGTCAAGTCTACAACAACTCGTTGCCAGCTGACATAAACAGCGGAGTACCACAAGGATCAGTACTGGGCCCTATACTGTTTCTACTGTACATAAACGATTTGGCTTCTATAGATATAAAAGGCCAATTCACACTATTCGCGGATGATACCACGATACTATGGACTGATAAAAATAGTTCGGATCTTCACAAAACTATCTGTTCGGATATTATTAAAATCAAAGATTGGTGCGACTCTAACCTCCTGTCTCTCAATATCTCTAAAACTAATATTGTATCATTCCGATGTAGTATTGACAACATACCTTTGACTTCAAATCAAAGTTTCATTGAGAACAGAACTTACGCCAAATTCCTTGGGGTTAGTATAGATAATAAATTAAAATTTAATGATCACATTGCATCTCTTAATAAAAAACTTGCTTCAGGATGCTATGCAGTTAGAATTGGGCTTAACTGCAGCAAAAAGCGCTTATTACGCACTAATAGAGTCACACTTAAGATATGGAATCCCATTCTGGGGCGTTTGTACTAAAACCCAATTTGAGTCAGTTTTTTTTCTACAAAAAAGAGCACTCAGATACCTGTGCAAAGTCCGACGACGGGACTCTTGCAGGCCTTTATTTGCGACGAACAAGATTTTAACTGTTTATGCTATCTTCATTTTAGAATCAGTTTGTCTATTACACAAACATAGAACAAATTTTCCCTCTGCCACCTTTACCTATGCCACCCGACATTCCAATGATCTCAGACTACCTTTACCTACATCATCCCTCATTAAGGACTCGATTGTGTTTAATGGCCTCAAGATGTATAACCATCTACCACATCACTTGAAAGCTTTGGATTACATTCGTTTCAGAAAAACTCTAAAAGACCTCCTCAGTGTTAGACCCTATTATAGTCTGCAAGAGTTTTACAATGACAGTTTTTGAAAATATTTTTGTAGCTTTTTACCTTTATACTCTTTTCTTTTATCATATTTTTATATTTTATAATTTACATGACATTGCCGTTTTATACTTTGTAGTGCATAGTCTTTCTTTTTTATTTTTTGTGTGGTTCTGTGCCCTACAATTTTAATTTCTCGAGATACTAACGGACTGTTTCCATAAATAATTTTAATACCACTTCTTTCCTTAACGATAAATTATTTTGTCAATAAGATTACTTTCTTTGGACAATAAAGCATATATTATTATTATTTCACACAATTAACATATCCACCATAAGTTTTAATTAGCAGAAGGTAGTCTGAAATTTTCATTTGTAAATTGGAAATCTTTTATACATGTTTTATTTTTATATGTACTATCTAAGTTATTTTATATGAGTTTGATGTCTTACTCTATGGAGATATTTTGTATTGTTCTTTTACTGATTGTTATCTGTTAATTGTATATCTAATTAGCTTTGTCGACAAGTGTTATACTTATGACAATAAAGTATATTTGATTTGATTTGATTTGAATTAAAATTGGGCCATTTCATTTCATAATGAATCGTTATAAAAAGTTATTGATAATATGCGATAATAAATAATGTATGTTAACCATTGCTTTATGGTTGCATATTGTTGAGTATTCACTCAATCCTCTTCACTTTCTTACATCGGGTTTTGCCACAGGTCTTGTTACAGGTTCTAAGATGGAGTTATAGCAGATGAATCTACTTCAAATATACAGATATTAGCCTAACATACAGGGTGAACAAATACATTTGAAAAAAATTAATTATCACAATAGAATAGAATAGAAATGGGTGCACAGAATTCAGGTATTCACTATATATTCTGGAAGTTGTTTAACTTTGTGTATATAATATTTAAATATGACCCATGACATTATTTCAATGTAGGTACCAAAGCTACAATTGTGGTGAATATGGTATTTAGAAGTGTTAATTTCTTTTTCCAACAAATTTACTTTCTTCTGTATTATAGTTCTAAGTATTGGTCATTAAAATTGTGTGTTTTGCGTTTCCGAGAAGTGGCAGAATTGCGTGATACAGTACAACTGCTGACAGGGCGGGATGGTGATGATTGAAACTGTGGACGAGATGAAGGCGTTTCCGGCATATTGTCAACTACGGAACCTGGCCTTGCATACTCCAGATCTTCTGCATCACTCTCTTCATGATCAAGATTACAACCATAAAATATTAATGTGTATTTTAACAAAATTGTGAAAATAGGATGGACACAAAGAAGGTGGTGAATGCTAACTATTATGGGGAAATTCATCTGGTGCAGCTAATATTTTCAAGAAACAAAAAAAGGTAATCAGGATCATAGCTAACGCAAGCTATATTGAACACTGTCGCCCAATTTTCATCAGTTTTGGAATTATGCCTCTGCCCTGCTTATACCTATATAGTACCCTACTTGAAATCCACGGAAATATAAAAAATTTCACAATGCAATCTGATGTACATAATTACTCGACAAGATCTGCTAACCTGATAAGGACTCCCAGATTTCATTTGACGAAATCGTTCAAAAACTCTCTGGATATTAGACTTTATAACATCCTACCTGAAAATTTGAAAACCCTCCAGTCTCACACTTTCAAATCCACAGTAAAAGAATACCTATTATACCACTGCTTCTACTCTATAGAGGAATATTTGGAAACTCCATTTGCCTCCCCATGTCTTTTCTCGCCACACTTGGCTATATGATTTTATTATGTTCTCTTACACTTGAGTGATTGTTTTAATGATTTAATTTATGATTGTTTTAATGTTCTAACTTATGTGTGTCCTTGATTTTAGTGAATCTAAGTACCTCTGTGTCAGTAACAATGTTTTATTATTTTATATTCTGGTGTTTTATCATTTCTATAATTTTGACAATTATCTGACCTGCTACAAACACTTGTAAAAATGTGTCAATAAAAATCTATCTATCTATATATCGAAACATAGTTGAATTATCTATATATAGGTAGATATTACCTAAGTAGGTGTAATACCATACCATAGAGTAATCGACGATTTAAAAAGAAAACTGGTTTCAAAACTATTGGTTCACCCTGTATGTAAGGCGAATATTTGTATATTTGAGGTAGATTCATCTGCTATAGTTTCATCTTAGAACCAGTAACAAGACCCGTGGCAATCAATGAAATCAAAAACTCTTCAGGGTGGGATGATATAAATTCATCAGTTTTGAATAGCATTTTTTCATCTTGTCTGAAAATTGCTGAGGTCATTCCATTATTTAAAGGGGGTGATCCAAGCGTACCATCAAATTTCAGGCCCATTTCTTTATTACCAACTTTCGCAAAAGTTATTGAAAAACTGATGAAAAAAAGAATATACTTTCTTGAGGAAAATAATCTCATCCATTCCAAACAGTTTGGTTTTCGAGCCGCAAGAAGTACAAATGATGCAATGTTTTCTTTTCTCGAGGAACTTTATCTTCAACTGAATGATGGAGAGGTTGCAGCTGCAGTATTTTGAGATTTGACAAAAGCTTTCGACTGCGTCAATCACAATATATTGCTGCAAAAGCTCGAAATTTATGGTTTTAGAGGAAACCTTCTACTGTGGTTCAAATCTTACTTATCAGGTCGTGTGCAAAAGGTAACATACAATGGTGAAACATCTGCTGAACAGGAAATGAAATACGGGGTACCACAGGGGTCTGTTCTGGGTCGTCTTTTGTTTTTACTATATATATAAACGATTTAGCCGATTTACCCATTAATGGGAAATTTACTATCTTTGCAGACGATACATCCATACTATGGCACAATAACAGCACGGTCACGTTACAAAATAATTTAGAAAATGATCTGAAAAAGTCAAACAGTGGTGCAGCGCTAACCTATTAACGTTCAATGTTTCTAAAACGAATATTTCAACATTCAAATGTATTATAGATTATGTCTCGCTCAATGAACAAATAATTGAGCCCAAAGCCGAGATTAAATTCTTAGGGCTACATATTGACAATAAATTGAGATTTGAAGACCACATCAGCAAACTATGCAGGAAATTATCCTCAAGTTGCTATGCCATAAGGACAATATCATCCAACATGGATTCTCTATCAGCAAGAAACGCATACTTTGTACTTTATGAGTCTCACTTGCGCTATGGAATTTGTTTCTGGGGTGCAAGTTCCTCAAACTTTAACCAACTCAGTTTTTATGCTCCAAAAAAGGGCGCTGAGATATATATGTCAAGCAAAAATAAGTGATTCCTGTAGACCTCTTTTTTTATCACAACAAATTTTACCCCTTGCCTGCCTCTTTATTTTAGAATCAGTTTGTCTAATTCATAAGAACTACAAGGAGAACATTATGCCTCATCAATTGAACTATGAAACTAGACTCATATATAACATCAGTCTTCCTATTCCCTCAACTTCTCAAATAAAATCCTCCATATTTTATAATGGAAAGAAACTATTCAATCATCTTCCTCTTCCCATCAGGAAAATAAATAATAATTACAAATTTCGTAAAGAGGTTAAAAAACTCCTTTGTCTAGGAGTCTATTACAATGCAGATGAATTCCTCATTGACAATTTCACAACTTACAATAAAAGTTACTAAGGGCATAGTTACATTGTGGATGCTCAAATATACTTTTAGCTTTTAAATACATACAAATATATTTTTTAATGTTGTCGAAACTTTGTTATTGTATTTATATTTTTTATTTATTTAAACTTATACAGTGTGCTGTATTTTAAAAATGTCTTTGTAGTAACTTTTATCTTTGGTTTAAGTAGCTTTGTCAACAAAATTAATGTTTTTATGACAATAAAGCATTTATGATTCTGATAAAAGAAAGTGAAGAATATTAAGTGAATACTCAACAATTTGGATCCATAGAGGACGATATGCCGATAATATCAATTAACGTTGAAGAACATTTTTCGGACATTATTTTTGCAATTGGTTAACATTCATTATTTATTATGGTATATTATCAATAACTTTTTATAACGCTATTATTATGAAATGAAATGGCCCCATTTTAATTCGGTGTCTTTCTTCCGTTTCAATTTTGAGTCAAATATGATAACTAGTGAGAGAGATAGAGAGAGAGAGAATATACTTTATTATCATAAGAAACCAAATTCTTGTTGACAAAGTTTGCCTACATCTAAGAAGTTTTAAGGTATGTCTAGTACATACTGGTCAATGATTAATATAAAGTAATAAGATAATATATGTCAGTTTCCTACTAGTTAATATGTAAAATACATGTATAAATAAAATAGACAGCAAATAAAATAAAATAGACAGCAAATACAATAAAATAGACAGCAAATACAATATAATTACCCAAACCAACAAACAAACAAACAGAAATTGTATAGACTAGCGGATAACAAATAAATAAGATAAGATAAGATATTTATTGACCTTCAGATAATTACAAAAAATGTTTATGATACAAGTTCACAACATAATTGTGTAGGTACGTCAAAACAACTGAGTAGTAAAGAAAAGAAAAAATAGAGGTAGTAAAATATGTACAAATATAACAATACAGTTTTCGATCCTAGAAGTAGTGTATATACATACATAGACACATACACATATACAATATATACATACATATATATATATATATATATACACATATATACATACATATACACATATATATACATACATACACACAGATATACACACATATACATATATATTAGAAATAAAACTAGGCTATTAATAAAGCCCTAAGACTGAGAACGAAATATTATATCCATACATGGGAGAAGACATCTTCAATTATATAAAGTGGATTTGCAAGCAGTGATTTCTTCACGTGGTGTTTCAATTTTTTTATTGTGAAAGACTTCCACTCCGCCGGTATGAGGTTGTACAGTTCAATTGGTAGATAGTCTGTTTGCTTCATTGTTTTGGAGTAGTTCACTCGAGGTAGTCTATACAGTTCTTTGTTGTGAGTATTGTACTTGTGAGTTTCACTTCCCGTAGTATTCGCATTTTTATTTTTGTGTATCCATAAGATGGCTTCTGTGATATTTATACATGGAACTGTTAAAATTTGCATCTTCATAAACAATGGTTTGGCATGTTCCCTCTGACCAGCCTTTGCCATAGTTCTAACAATTTTTTTTTGACTTATTAATAACTGGTGACACTTAGAGCTTGTGCCCCATAGTAATACTCCGTACATTAAATGGCAGTGGACCATACCATAGTACACGGTTTTCAGTACATCAATTGACATTATTTCTCTGAGATTTCTCAATAGAAATTGACTTTTGGACAGCTTTTTTTGCAATTCCTGGATGTGTTCTTTCCAGTTTAGGTCAGGATCTATGTGGAAACCTAGTAACTTGACTGATGAATCATTTGCTGTGTCTTTATTTTTATAGAAGATTATTTCTTTGGTTTTATTTTTATTCAAGGATAGGATATTTGCATTGAAGTAAGCTTCACTTCGCGACAGTGTTTCACCTGACATTCTATCCATCTCTTCTAGATTCTTGTCTCTTATTAGAAATGTTGAATCGTCTGCGTACATGAACACATCTGCAATATCTAGGAAAGTTGGTAGATCATTCAGATAGATTATGAACAGTGGCCCCAGTACTGAACCCTGAGGAACACCATGTTTAATTTTAGTAGTCCTGGAGACCACGTTATTGTAGGATATGTATTGTTGTCTGTCTGTAATGAATGTTTCAATGAGTCGAAGAACTGGTCCCCGTATCCCATATTTATAGAGCTTCTCCAATAGAATGCTATGTGAGACACTGTCGAAGGCTTTCGACAAGTCGCACAGGATAGCACGAGTATGTATCCCTACATCTTGATTTTTTGCAATTGAGTTTACTATTTGAGTAACAGCTTGTGAAGTTGATCTAAGTGATCGAAACCCATATTGATGGTCATCAAGATATTTTCTCTTTTCCAGAAAGCTTGTTATTCTGTCCTTGATAATCACCTCAATTATTTTAGATATTATTGGGGTAATTGTTATAAACCTATAATTATCACAGTCATCAATATCACCTTTTTTTAAAATTGGGGTTGCTCTACACAGTTTGAGATGTGTTGGAAACTCTCCTTTTACCATACAGGTATTAACCAAATGTGCAAGGGGTGTGCTTAGAAATTCCGGAATGAGTTTGATTATTTTGGAGCTCATGTTATATGCATCCATGCTTGAGCTATTTTTGAGTGCTTTTATAACACTTGTTATTTCCTTTTCATTCGTCGGATTTAAAATACAGAGTCTTTCACCGTGGCTTTTACGAGCTCATCCCCAGATACTCCCGTGAAAGGTATTTGTTTAATAATGTTATCAATCATTATGGAGCTGAATTCACAGAAATCATTCGCAGTAAGGCAGGTATTGTGATTTCTGCTGATACCTGGCTTATTTTGAATTTCATTTACAATCTTCCAAGCCGTTTTTGTGGAATCACTACTGTTTTTGATAACATTATCATACATACACCTTTTTGCTTTCTTCACATGTTCTCTATACTTTTTTTTGAAGTTTGATACGCGCATCTTGATTCAGAATTTTTTGTCTTTATATATTGATGTTTTTTCCGTCTTACATCCTCCTTCATAATTTTCAGATCCTCAGTGTACCACTTAGGTTTTCGAGGTTTTTGATTTACATTTTTTAATGGAAAAGCTGTTTCTATGGCATATGTGATATTTTTGCACAAAAATTTTGAAAGGATATTTGGATTGTCAATTTGGTAGTAGTTTGTCCAGTCTACTCTGTAGATATTGTACAAATTCAGCTTTGCCTATTTCACTGATATGTCTGATTTGTTTGAACACATTTTTACTCTGGTTCGAACTATTTTTTATTTTGACTTCGACAAACTGACCATAGTGGTCAGAAATATCTTCTTTTACAATTCCCAATTTTCTGTAAGTAAAGTTAATGCATATGTTGTCAATACATGTGGAAGAATGTTCAGTAACCCTCGTTGGTTCGTAGAACAGAGTTTCAAGGTTATAAGATAGAAGGATGTTATTGAGACTGTTTTTTTCTTTACTGTCTGTAAGTAAATTGACATTGAAGTCTCCTAGCAGGATAATGTTTGCATATTTTCTGACGAGAAATTCTAGCAAGTTATCCAGAGAATTTAAAAATATATCAAAGTTTCCCCGGTTCGATCTATAGATTGCTACTATGACAGTGCTTTGAATTAGTATAGCTGTATGTATAGCTGAATAGGATATTGTAAAGTGTTAGAATGTGTCCGAATAAAATTCCTGTAAATTATAATAAGGTTCATTTAACAGCAAGGTTTTTACGGACTTTTTAAAAATGTTCAAATTGGCTATGTTTTTGATATAGGTAGGTAGATTGTACATCTTGCAGCCATTGTAAATAATATAATTTTTTATTAGTGATGATTTAGGAAGTGGCAGACTTACGTTTATAGCTTGTCGAGTGACATAATGTGAAGGAAGTTTGTTAAACGTGTTCCGATGTTTCCTAATCAAATAAACGGTTTCCAATATAAAGATTGCTATCACCGTAAGTATTTTAAATTTAATGAATAAAGGCTTACAGGAGTCACGAATTTTAGCTTTGCACATAAACCTCAGCCATCTTTTTTGAAGAACAAGAATACTGTTCATGCAGTTATCATTACATGCACCCCAGAATGGGATGCCGTACCTGAGATGAGACTCAATTAGAGAATAATAAACGACTCTAGCCGCACACGATCCCAACTCATTTGAGACAATCTTGACTGCGAAACAACCAGACGATATTTTTTTCCTCAAGGCCAGAATGTGGTCCTTGAATCTCAACTTCGTATCAATAACCAATCCTAGGAATTTTCAATCAATCAATCAAAATATACTTTATTGTCTAAGATAGTTTCTTGTTGACAAAGCTTTGTGGAAGGGACAAAAAAAAAAAAAATTCCAAAAATGGTAAAATGTTATTAGTTGATTGTCATACTACACATTAAAATTTTAACAATACTCAACAATTAAAAATTACTTACTCATAAATACAAATATATACATCACATATACAAACACAACTAATAACACTTCCAAAACATGGTAAAATGTTATTAGTTGATTGTCATACTATACGTTAAAATTTTAACAATACCCAACAATTAAAAATTACATTTATAGGATATATAAACCACATTTAGTAGTCAGAGGAATTACAATATAATAAAATAAATAAATGGGTGTACAGTGCTAGTCATACATAATGATCTAACTAAGGTTGTCACTATAAAATTCCTGAAGGTTGTAATATGCCTTTTAGAGAAGGATATTTACTGTATTCTTGAGAATGCCAGGTAGGTGGTTATAAATCTTCCTACTCTCGAATATAAGGCAATTTTTTGTCAAAGATGATGTTGGTATGGGCATACTAATATTATTGTGTTGACGGGTAATATAACAGGGTCTATTATTTGGCTCTTTTGATTTTGTTTTATGTATTAAGCACACTGTTTCGAGAATAAATATACAAGTTAGCGTTAAAATTCGATGTTCAATAAAAAGAGGCTTACAATGAACCCTTGAACAACATTTACAAAAGTACCTCAATGCTCTCTTTTGAAGTACAAATATTGAGTTCATCAACTGGTTAGAGCAGGAACCCCAGAAGGAGATGCCATATCTTATGTGAGATTCAACCAGTGAGAAGTACGCTATTCTGCCTGAATTGAGGCCAAGTTCATTGGTAATGACTCGAACAGCATAACAGCCTGATGCTAATGTTTTACTCAGTTTTTTATGTGCGCTTCAAATTTCAATTTGTCATCTAGGTATAAACCTAGAAATTTGGTGTGGGGTTGGCTAGTTACCCTCTGATTGCTTTGTTGAATTGAAAATTTCATTGAGATTTATTGTTTTGAATAATTTGGTTGTTATGGTTTAGATATAAATAAAAGTGTTGATTTTGAGTGTGAAAAATAATTCATCAATTTCTTTGATTTTCTACATTTTCTCTGCTACTGATTTGAATACTGATATTCAAAAGGTTATGGGCCCAGGTTACTGAAACTGGATTCGCTGAGGAAAATCAAGAAATTTGCATAATTTCACCAAAGTATTTTTTGCTGGAAACCTGACACATTCCTGACAAGTTTGACAAGAAAAACGAACTTGGATACAGCTAAGATAGTTAAATTTAACGGAAGCAACTATCAACTGTGGAAATTCAGCATTTCTATTGCATTGAGAGCCTGTGAATTGATGGACATAGTGATAGGCATCGATAGTAAACCTGAAGTTACTCGGACGAATGTCGCAGAAGTCAAGATTTGGGAGAAGAGGAATAGCCAAGCAATGGTCATTTTTCTCAATACCATTTGTGAAGAATATCTTACCCCATTAGTAAATTGTCAGACTGCCGCAGATATGTGGATAAAATTGATCACCATTCACGAGCAGAAAACAGAAGTTTCCAAACATATCATATACCAGAATTTTTATGACCTCAAAATGAAGAAAGGTGCAAAGATAGCTACATTCATTTCGGAAGTTGAGTCACTAGTAAAGCAGTTAGAAGACATGGGTGAAAATATATCGGATGTGGCCAAGATACCGAAAATAATCAATAGTCTCCCTTCCCAATATGACATGTTTGTTACTGCATGGGATTCGGTTGATTACACGAAGCAAACTTTTACTGAACTGATAGCTCGATTATTGAAAGAAGAGACATGAGAATGAGGAATCATTAAGCTCAGACCCAGTCTCTAAGTATAAAATCTGATAATAGAAGAAGCAACAAAACCAGAAAATACAAGATTTGAAAGCGAAGAACAAAATGTGGTGTATGCAAGCTTACTGGTCATTGGTGGCGAGAATGTCCAGAAAGAAAGAAAAATGGTAACTTGAGAATTTCTGTCAGAAAAAACGATGCTGAAGCACTGATCTGCAATCATGATGATCTTTCCAAACTAATAGCAAACACCGAAGAAGGCGATGATGCTTGGTTAGCTGATTCAGGTGCAAGTGCTCATATGTGCTATCGACAAGAATGGTTCCAGTCCTTAAAACCCGTTCAAGATAATATCGTTGTTCAGGTAGCCGACAATAAAGTTATCACACCAGTTGGCATCGGTGACATTTCAGTCAATGCTTTAGTTGACGGGGAATGGAAACCCAAAATACTTTCCGATGTCCTCTACATACCTGAATTAAGAAGAAATTTGCTATCTGTTGGGAAAATAACGGAAAAGGGTTCACCATGATAGCCAAGAAAGATAGATGTGAATTCTTCAATCCAGCAGGAAAATTGAGCTCGTGAGGTATCAAGAAAGGCAATATATTTCAAATGCTGATGAAAGTAGATTTGAAACTCGAATGTAATTCGGCTGCAGTTGAGTAATCTCAAGCTATGGCATGAAAGGCTTGGTCATATAAATGAAAAATATGTGAAAGATAAGATTGAAAGTGGAGCCGTTGAAGGAGCAAGAATAGAAGGGGAAGATAATTCCATTTGCGAAGGCTGCCAGTTCGGTAAACAATGTCGAAGAAGTTTTTCTGAAAGTACCAGAGCAAGAGCCTACAATCCTGGTGAATTCATTCATACAGATGTATGTGGACCAATGAACGTGATGTCACCAAGTGGATCAAAATATTTTTTGCTTTTCAAAGATGATTGTACTGGATTTCGAATAGTCTATTTTCTCAGATACAAATCTGAAGTATGTGAGAAATTCAAGGAATTCAAAAATCTAGTAAAACGACAAACAGGAAATGTGATAAAAGTTCTTACGTTCAGATTGTGGAAAGGAATATATCAACAAAGATATGACAAATATTTTCAAAAGGAAGGTATTGTTCATGAAACATCGGCACCTTATGCATGAACAGAATGGAAAATCTGAGCGGAAATCTGAACTATTACAGAAAGTGCACGATCAATGTTATATGCACGAAATGTTTCATGTGAATTATGGGCTGAAGCTGTAAGTACCGCGAGTTTACATTCGAATAGAACACTTTCAGGAAATCTGTTGATGTGACACCATCACGAAAACTGGTTTGGCATGGAACCCAACATAAAAAATACGAAAGTATTTGGTGCTGTTGCTTACATGCATTGTCCTAAAGAACTAGCCAAGAAGTGGACACCTAGAAGTAGAAAAATGATTTTTGTGGATATGAAAAGACTCATGCAATTATAGACTCTGGGATCCTGAAAAGAAAAATTAATGTCAGTGCCAATGTGAAGTTTGATGAAACAAAAGATAACACATTTACACGAGGACAAGTTGATAACAGGGTGATTTTGAACTGAAATTTGGAAATGAAAGTGAAATTGATGAAAAGAAAACGGAACTAGAAGAAAATGGATGTTCCACAGAAAAACAATCAGAAGCAGCAATGATGATATCGAAAATAATTTATATGAGCTGAGAGATCGATCAAAAATAAAATCTCCAGATTATTTTCATAATGCGATGTTAGTGTAGATCGGAAATCCTGCCACCTTGGAAGAAGCTATGAAATCGAGACATTCTAAAAGGTGGACAACTGCAATGAATGAAGGCGTAAAAACTGCATTTTAATATGGGGAATTAGACGAGACAATATATATGGAACAACCCATAGGCTTGAAGAAGATAATTTGCTGTCTGAAGATAATTTCGTTTACAAACTCAACAGAAGTCTTAGCGGGCTAAAGCAATCCCCAGATGCTGGAATTCAAAATTCAAACAGTTTTACAAAGATTTGATATGAAACAAATTGATGCAGATCCCTGTATATTTGTTGGTGATATCGACGGTTTCAAAATCTACTTGGCTTTGTACGTTGACGATGGTTTGATTTTGACAAAGTCAAAAAATGTCATCGAAAAAATATTGTCAAATCTGTCTGAAAATTTTGAAATAACGATTGGAGATGCAAGATGTTACATCGGTATTGAAATGAAAAGAAATGGAGAATCAATTTCTATTACTCAACAAGCTTTTATCAATAAATCCCTCAGAAAGTTCAACATGTTGGAATGTAAAAACTCATCCGTACCCGCTGAACCAGGAAATAGCCTGAGAAAGCCAATTGATACAAGGGAAATTGATGAAACTTTGAAGAATATTCCAAACAGAGAAGCTGTTGGAACTCTTTTGTATATTGCCATGAATACACGTCCTGACATAGCTTATGCTGTTAGCTTTGTGAGTCAATTTTGTCATAATTTCGATCATTCGCACTGGAATGCAGTAAAAAAGATCTTCAGATATTTGAGAGCTACCATAGATTATGGTATTGTATACAGCAAAACTGGCAAACCAAACTTTCAACTGATAGGCTATACAGATGCAGACTTCGGTGGAGATTTGGATACCAGAAAATCAAGAAGTGGTTATATTTTTCTCTTGAACGAGTCACCAGTTACTTGGGCTTCTCAGAGACAACAAGTTGTTGCTATATCGACTACTGAAGTCGAGTATATTGCTTTGTCAGTAGGAGTGAAATAAATTTTATGGTTACGGCGTTTGTTAGAAGAACTCAATTTTTCTCAAGAAGGTGTAACAATCATGAAAGTGGACAATCAGAGTGCGATAAAGCTTGCTAATAATCCTGAGTTCCACAAGAGAACAAACAAAGCATATTGATATCAAGTATCACTTTGTTCGCGAAGCCTCTGAAAATGGAGTCGTCAAAATTGATTATGTGGAATCTAATTTACAACTAGCTGACATTCTCACGAAGCCTTTGACCAAGGAGAAGATTTCTTCCGCCCGAACACAACTGAAAATTCAAAATCTAAATGAAAGTGTTGAATTGAAAATTTCATTGAGATTTATTGTTTTGAATAATTTGGTTGTTATGGTTTAGATATAAATAAAAGTGTTGATTTTGAGTGTGAAAAATAATTCATACTGATTTGAATACTGATATTCAAAATGCCTAAAGCTAGGTTATCAAAGTTGAATTTGAAGGATAGTATGCTTGTTTTCTCAATGTTGAAGCACAGCAAGTTGGAGTCACACCATCGTTTAACTTTCTCCAAATCAGAAGTGATATTTTCTTTCAAGAGTTCAACATTTTTTCCGTGCCACATTATTGTGGTGTCGTCTGCAAACATGGTGAATTTTCCGGAAATGATGATATTACCAAGATCATTTAAATAAATAAGAAAAAGAAGTGGTCCCAATACCGAGCCCTGGGAACACCATAATCGATATTTGAAGGGTTCGACAATTTATTATTACATTTTACCATCTGAATTCGGTTAGAGAGATACGATTTCAGCCAGTTATAAGCTACACCTCTGATTCCATAGCAATCCAGCTTCTGGAGCAGTATTCCGTGATTCACACAATCGAATGCTTTGGAAAAATCACAAAACACTGCTCCAACAGCTTCACCGGTATTCAATTCTGTGTAAACTGCCTTCAACAGGTTGAAAATAGCATCATTGGTGCTTTCATTGGGTTGGAACCCAAATTGAGAGGACGAAAATATATTATGTCGATTTAAGAATGATACTAGTCTTTTCTTAACTAGCTTCTCAATTATTTTTGAGAGGGTTGACAGTAGTGCGATTGGTCTAAAGTTCGAGGGTTCTTCGAGTTGACCACCTTTATGCAGTGGAATTATAATAGCAGTTTTTGGCAAGTAGGAATTCACCTGTCATAAATGAAATGTTAATTGCTTCGACTAATACATACAGCCTCATCTGGCAAATTTTGTAATATTTTCACTGATATTTCATCCAACCCACAAGATTTTTTATTTTTCATTTGGTTAAAGATCGATTTGAGTTCGTCAATGTCAGTGTTATATAAGTAAAAGCTATCTGATATGGATATATGTTTGAGATAATGCAAGGGGTCAGTCATTGGTACTATGTCTCGGGTCAGTTTTTTAGCTACTGTACAATAAAATTCATTAAGTTTGTTTGGTTCAATGTTCATATGGGAGGGGAGATGAGTACTTTTGCCCCTTAGGTTGTTTATTATAGACCAGTTTTCGCGCATTTTGTTTTTTGCGTTCTCTATTCTGTGTTTGTAGTAGTTTTCCTTAGCAGCTTTTATTACGACTTTATAGAGAGAGTAATTATAGAAGTAGAGTAAAAACCACTCATTAGTGGTGTGCTTTCTTATTATGTTCAATGACCTAAGGTTTGCAGCCGATTTTTTTATTCCTAGGGATATCCATGCTTTTTTATTTTTTTCTTTGTCCTTTATTTTCTGTAGAGGAAAACAATTTTGAAAGGCAAGCAGAAGAGTTTTGTGAAATGCATTGAAGGGTTCAGGGGAATTCAGAACTGGCACCCAGTTTATTGTAGAAGATAATTCATTGAATTTGTCAAAATTCGCTCTACTGAAGATTCTGCCAAACCTGTGCCTCTTTTTCTTCGGGATCTCATTTACTAGGAAGGAGGTGTAGATTGCCTCATGGTCAGAGAATCCTGCATGAATGACAGTGCAATCAATACTATTACTATCAAGGTTGGAACAGACATAGTCTATGACAGTTGATGAGTGTGAGGAGATTCGAGTAGGATTTGATACATGCATAGTCTGATTGAAAGAAGTTAACAGATTTTTCAGAGTGAGTGTGACTGGGGATTGCTCATGGGTGATTGTGTAAGAATAGATTCAAAATTATTGAAGAATATGTTCAAATCTGAGTTTGCAGATTATATATAGATTATTGGCCCTATTGTATACCAAGGAAAACTCGAAAGTACGCTCTACAATTAAATTATCAGAATTAGTGATATTTTCCAATACGAATGTTATTGGAGAAGAAGTTATTTTTAATTAATATCAGCGTACCACCATTGTTAAAAGTTTTTCTGCAATATTTTGAAGCTATAGTATAGTTAGGAACATAATAGGGTTCATTTTCTTTAAGCCAGTGCTCTGTTATTAGAATTAATTCGGGTAATTCCTGATTTTCAATAAATACGAGGAGTTCATCAGTTTTATAGAGAATAGATTGAATATTTAATAAGAGCAAAGATAATTTTTGGCGGCAATTCATTGGAGTTATAGATGAGTTGGGCAAGGTTGTCGAACGCCTAAAAAAGGGATTTCCGCAATGGGGGCATGAATAGGGCAAGTCTGGATGGATTCATATGTCATTACTCCTATCACTTTGATTGTTTTCAAAAGAACTTGTCTTTTTGAATTGGATATAAATTTTTTTACCTTTTGGATTATCTCGAATTTGGAGCCTTTTTCCATATCATCGGTGAGTAGTACAAGAGATGAGTTAACATTGTATGTCTTGAATCTAGTTACTTTATTTAATATTTTCTTATTTATGATGTGATCAAGCAGTTCATTGCAACCAGAAAGTATCAAAACATTGGAGGTTTTACTTATTGGTAATAGTTGTTTTAAAGCAGCATTGTGTTGCATGCATGTGTTGAATTTATTTTCAATAACATTTGACCCGAGGGGTAAGTCAACAAGTAAGCATCGGAAGGTTATTAAGTTGGTTTTTGAAATATTGAGTACAAGACGATTAGAGTCACACCAAACTTTAATACTGTTGACATCATTCGAAAAACTTCAAATCTGATATTATAACAACATCAGTGGGTATACCGCAAGAAAGTGTAGCGGGCCCACTGTTGTTCGTTATATTTATGAATGATTTATGCAAATCTAAATTAGCAGAGAATCAATTTATAACTACATATGCTGATGATACAAGCCTTCTGGCAGGGAGTGACACATATCCGGAGATGATGGTACACTGTTATGACATTTTTCAGAAAACAAAAAATTGGTTGAAAACAAATATGTTAGTATTGAACGAGTCTAAAACTAAAGTGATAATGTTTGCAAACTATCTAACAGCAGATGAAAAACCAAATGATATATCATTTACCAATATTACTCATCACATAACACCAAGTTTTTGGGTGTTTACATTGATGAATGGCTGAACTGGTCACAACATATAGAGGAAATCTCTTCGAAGCTTGGAAAAGTGTCCTATGGACTAAGAATAATCAGTAAACATCTAGAAAAGCAAGCAGCTTTATCTCTTTATTTTGCAAATTTTGAATCTGTCATGAGATACAGAATAATTTTTTGGGGATCCAATAAGTACACAAATAGAATATTTGTTATTCAAAAAAGAGTAATGAGAATAATCAATTGCAAACATTATAATGACTCTTGTCGAACAGTTTTTAAGAATAATAACATCATGACTGTTTAGGCTCTGTACATTTTTGAATGTTTGATGTATTTGTTTAAAAATAGAGAACTTTTTAATCTAAATGCCACAGAACACGAATATAACACTAGGAGGCACGACTTCATTTATCCATATCATACATTAAGACTTACTGAAAAATCTCCCTATTATATAGCAATGAAATTTTACAATAAGTTACCAGTACTTGTAAGACGTTCTGCTAGTAGCAATCAATTTAAGAAAAACATCAAAAAGATACTTGTAGATCTAGAACCCTATTGTGTTGAGGATTTTTTAAAACATCAGTTTTGAAATATCATTGTGTGTGACGTCATTTTATTACATGTTGTAATTGTTTTTTATACAAATAATTGTAGCATTTTTTAAAATAAACATCATTATTATTATTATTATTATTATCATTATAATTATCATTATAATTATAATTATAATTATAATTATAATTATAATTATTATTATTATTATTATTATTATTATCATCATTATTATCATCATTATTATCATCATTATTATCATCATTATTATCATCATTATTAGAGCCACGAAAGTAGGGCTGTAAAGGCTATCAAACGTATATTGTATATCTATTAGTTCCATAACAAGCAAATGGAAATAGGCATAAAAAATTTGAGCCACGAAAGTAGGGCTGTAAAGCAACTATATTTGGCGCACTGAAATATGGAGTGTTGTGTGACACTTAACAACACAAACAAATTTAAAGAATATTTGAAGCAATCTAAAATTTTCATAAATATTTACTTACCATTGTTTGGCGCACTGGTTTGATTAATCAGTCCGCAGCGCGTCTCTGTCCGATGGCATTGTGTTAACATGGTACTCCTGCACTGTTGCTAGTTTATTTGCATTCCATAAACTAATGATGCTATCTTTTCCTTCCTCTATGAAGTATATACTGAACTCAACAATGGTGATGTTGCGGCAGCAGTATTTTGTGATTTGTCTAAAGCTTTCGACTGCGTAAATCATGAAATACTGCTGCAGAAGCTTGGGAGTTACGGCTTCAGAGGAGTAACAATGAATTGGGTAAAATCGTATTTATCAAATCACCAGATAGTAGTAACCTCCTCAAGATCATCAAAATCATCTATAAATTGTGGAGTGCCCCAGGGATCAGTATTGGGCCCAGTTCTGTTTTTGTTGTATATTAATGATTTGTCGAATATCAGCATATCTGGAAAGTTTACACTATTCGCTGATGACACCACAATAATTTGGCGCGCCAAGAGTAGTAGTGAACTCAAAGAGGTGATATAATAATAATAATAATTGATAATTGATAATTGATAATTGATAATTGATAATTGATAATTGATAATTGATAATGATATCGATAATTGATAATTGATAATTGATAATTGATAATTCGATAATTGATAATTGATAATTGATAATTGATAGTAGTGAACTCAAAGAGGTGATATAATAATAATAATAATTGATAATTGATAATTATAAATGATAAATGATAAATGATAAATGATAAATGATAAATGATAAATGATAAATGATAAATGATAAATGATAAATGATAATTGATAAACGATAAACGATAAATGATAAATGATAAATGATAAATGATAAATGATAAATGATAAATGATAAATGATAAATGATAAATGATAAATGATAAATGATAAATGATAAATGATAAATGATAAATGATAAATGATAAATGATAAATGATAAATGATAAATGATAAATGATAAATGATAAATGATAAATGATAAATGATAAATGATAAATGATAAATGATAATTGATAAATGATAATTGATAAATGATAAATGATAATGATAATGATAAATTGATAAATGATAATGATAATAGATAAATGATAATTGATAATTGATAATTGATAATTGATAATTGATAATTGATAATTGATAATTGATAATTGATAATTGATAATTGATAATTGATAATTGATAATTGATAATTGATAATTGATAATTGATAATTGATAATTGATAATTGATAATTGATAATTGATAATTGATAATTGATAATTGATAAATGATAATTGATAATTGATAATTGATAATTGATAATTGATAATTGATAATTGATAATTGATAATTGATAATTGATAATTGATAATTGATAATTGATAATTGATAATTGATAATTGATAATTGATAATTGATAATTGATAATTGATAATTGATAATTGATAATTGATAATTGATAATTGATAATCGATAATCGATAATCGATAATCGATAATCGATAATCGATAATCGATAATCGATAATCGATAATCGATAATCGATAATCGATAATCGATAATCGATAATCGATAATCGATAATCGATAATCGATAATCGATAATCGATAATCGATAATCGATAATCGATAATCGATAATCGATAATCGATAATCGATAATCGATAATCGATAATCGATAATCGATAATCGATAATCGATAATCGATAATCGATAATCGATAATCGATAATCGATAATCGATAATCGATAATCGATAATCGATAATCGATAATCGATAATCGATAATCGATAATCGATAATCGATAATCGATAATCGATAATCGATAATCGATAATCGATAATCGATAATCGATAATCGATAATCGATAATCGATAATCGATAATCGATAATCGATAATCGATAATCGATAATCGATAATCGATAATCGATAATCGATAATCGATAATCGATAATCGATAATCGATAATCGATAATCGATAATCGATAATCGATAATCGATAATCGATAATCGATAATCGATTATCAATTATCAATTATCAATTATTATTATTATTATTATTATTATTATTATTATTATTATATCACCTCTTTGAGTTCACTACTACTCTTGGCGCGCCAAATTATTGTGGTGTCATCAGCGAATAGTGTAAACTTTCCAGATATGCTGATATTCGACAAATCATTAATATACAACAAAAACAGAACTGGGCCCAATACTGATCCCTGGGCACTCCACAATTTATAGAAGATTTTGATGATCTTGAGGAGGTTACTACTATCTGGCTGCATTTGATAAGTACGATTTTACCCAATTCATTGTTACTCCTCTGAAGCGAACTCCTAAAGTCTGCAGCAGTATTTCATGATTTACGCAGTCGAAAGCTTTAGACAAATCACAAAATACTGCTGCCGCAACATCACCATTGTTGAGTTCAGTATATACTTCATAGAGGAAGGAAAAGATAGCATCATTAGTTTATGGAATGCAAATAAACTAGCAACAGTGCAGGAGTACCATGTTAACACAATGCCATCGGACAGAGACGCGCTGCGGACTGATTAATCAAACCAGTGCGCCAAACAATGGTAAGTAAATATTTATGAAAATTTTAGATTGCTTCAAATATTCTTTAAATTTGTTTGTGTTGTTAAGTGTCACACAACACTCCATATTCATTTATCGCCCAATTTGGGAAATACCCTGTATATCGATACATCAGCATACAAATCAGGTAAATTTACTGTATCATGCCTATTTCCATTTGCTTGTTATGGAACTAATAGATATACAATATACGTTTGATAGCCTTTACAGCCCTACTTTCGTGGCTCTTGTTAATTCAAAGGCATTGTTAATTCGAGCAAATTGTTATGTTAAAGACATGTGTTAAGTTTTCGTACTATTGTGGTCTGATAAATTTAAAGATAAGTCTTCAATTGTTATCACTTGCTAGCAAGCTTGTGATACCGTTAACGATATTGTTAAGGCACAGAATATCAATATTCTTTGGTTATGGTCCACAATCCGGAACTTATTTTTATATTTGAAGATATTGTTATATCAGTATTCTGTAGTTATGGCCTTTCATCCAGAACTGATTTTTATTTTTGAGAAGATTGCAGATGAGGAAGAAAGGTTTTGACATTATTTTTATTTTTCCACAAATGAGGTATCTTCTAAATTTGATAATCCTTTCGGAATTTTTGGTCGTAATTTTTCTATAACGAAAGTACGAAGGCGTAGAAGGGCCAACAACAAAATTATTTTTTTAAACATTTGGAATTGCCACTTTGAACTGACAATTGTCACTTTGAAGTGACAAATGTCACTTTGAACTGACAATTGTCACTTTGAAGTGACAATTGTCACTTCGAACTGATAATTGTCACTTCCAAAGTGACAATTGTCAGTTCAAAGTGGCAATTCAAAATGATTTTGTAGTGACAATTGTCACTTCGAAGTGATAGGAAGTGGTTCTGCTAGCTTCATATAAGCCTAGCAGAACCATGGATTGAAAGAAAAAAGACAAGCGCCAAATTGGTTTTTTCCAAAATGGTTCTGCCAGCTTCATATAAACCTAGCAGAACCATGGATTTTTTTTTAAACAATGAGCGACAAATTTATAGATGTGGTAATAAATTAACAATTAGCGACAAATTATGGCATAATTGGAAATTCAAAATTCGCAAATGGTTCTGCTAGGTTTATGGGGGTAATTGTAAGATAACTTACCTCTAATATATGTTTCTGGAACAAATGTTTGGTCAGTAAACCCCAATATATCAAAACACCTGGAAGTCTCCATTTTGAACATATCCCTGTCATCTACTTTGACGAATTTTCCATGGCGAAGTATGCCTCTTACTATCTCCTCATTTTTCACTTCAATGGTTTGATCTTCAGCCAATACACGAGTAAATCTTCGATAATGATTTGGCACCAATCTCAAGGGCCATTCCCTTTTATAAATTTTGACTGAGATGGAAGCTATTTCCAATTGGGAACTGAAAGTCATTGGCACTTTCCATGGTAGTGAACCACGAGATTTTTTAAAAAAGTGGATTAAGTTGATTCCCACTTTAACATCACAAAGGACTCCCTTTTCTATGTTCTGCACAATTCGTCTTGCCGCAACCAAAGACTTGTTTGATTCATCCTGAAAATTCAAATCCTAATTGAAACAGTTTTAATGGAAAATTTTCCTTCTATTATATTTTGAACAAAAAATGTACATCTATTATTTTAAAAATATAAAAAAATCAATGGTTTAAAATATCTCAAATGTAAATTAAATGGCAAAATGTGATAACAATTATTTTTATTGCTAGGAAAAATGGAGAAAAATAAACCATATTGACAATTGAGAGGTCATAACTTTAGAAGTATTTGAAAGCACAGCGTTATTATTAATAGATGATTCTATTTCTGCAGGAAAAAAAAGCTTTTTTACTGATTTTCTTAGTATGTTTGCCAACTGAGTTTCTATGACTTGGTGAATTTAAAGGGGAATATGGAATTCACTTGGATTCTTTGAAACAGAACTGAAATCTAAGCAAACTAATAGAGTAAAATTTTACTATGAATTAGTGTTATGGTAACATATTAGCAGAACTACAATTACTTTTGAAATATTTGTTTGGAGTCTTTCATTCAGAACTCATGTTCCTTTAAAGAATTCGAAAATGTCTATAAAATTTCAATTGGTGAAATAGGTGGTAATAAGAATGAAGTCATTAAACAAAAAATGTAAAAAAAAGCCTGCGGTGCTTGATATCAGTTGTCTTGAAAATTTTATCGCTAGCTATTTGTAAAGGTAAAAGTCAATATGAAAAGAAAGTAAGGGGCACCCCACACTTTTTTTAGTTGAGTTAATTCTTTGGCCATTGACTTCATTCTTATTATTTTCAACTTTTTAGTCCATATTGCTACAAAAGCGTGTTTTTTTCGTTTTTCAAACTATAATTTTATATGTTTTAGTTCATATTTCTACAAAATATTGTTTTTAAACTTTCCAACTACGAGAGAAAAACTGTCAGATTGATTAATCCACATAGGGTTGAAGTTTTTACAAACTTTTGGTAAAATTGCTTAGACCAGCGCACTCACCAAATCTTTGTAATGTAAATTAGGCTTTTTTTAACACACTTTTATTATTAGCTTCACCTGTATGTATGTATGTAACAGAATCTTTGAAATTGATTTTCACCCACTTCCAGACGTACAAATTATTTGAAATTTTCTACACGTATTAAGAACTCGTGACAATACAATAATTTCATAGCTATGACCTGGTATTCTCACCAAGATCAACAGAAGAAAAATGCCTAATTAATATTACAAAGATTTGGTGTATGCGCTGGTTTGGTATCAGTACCTTCACCAAAATTTAGTTCAAACTTCAATCCCATGTAGATGAATCCATTGAAGAGTTTTTCTCCCGTAGTCGGAAATTTTGAAAACAATATGGACTAAAAAGTTGAAACTAAAATTAAAGTTTGAAAAAATGTAAAAAAACTTATATAGCAATACTTATTTAGGGACTAAAAAGTTGAAAATAATAAGAATGTTATTGATAAAAAAATTTCCTTTTATGTAAACAAAGCGTAAACTTTATTCTTATTATTTTCAACTTTTTAGTCAATATTGCTATATAACCCTTAACTGGTAACGTGCCGTCTGTGAGACTGCATCCATTTTTATTTTCGTGGTTTTTCTAAAACGGTTCTGTTTTTTTTTGCGAATCACGCCACCTAATCTATTAGCTATTGGTGCCCCACCTATAATTCAACTGGGAGTAAATTTGGGTAAACGATGTCTGAGAAATATTCAGTATTTAGTTGAGCACAGTCCGTGAGACGGTATGTTTCAGTTTATGTAAGCATTTCTCGCGACTCAAAATAATGGCGGGCCATCAAAACGGGTACATTATGGGGATGAAGATTATGATGACACTCTTTTGTGTTGGTATAACGAGACAAATAGTGACTACAGTGGAATAGATGTTTCGGAGGATTAATTATAAATTGCAATTTCCAAGCCGAAATGCAACAATTGTTCAAACAAACCTTGAATTCATGACTTGTTAGGACCTTCCAATAAATTTTTTTTTATTTTTTTTGTGGATCTTTCCCAAATCACTACCAATTTTTGTTATAGCTGAAAAAGTTTATTGCAAAATTATTTTCAATCAAGGTTTTTCGTTATTTCATACAAAAATATTTCAAAGGAATGTGTACCTAAGTGTTCTTAAAATAAATTTTGAAAAAATTATAATTGGAGAATTTTTTTTATGCTTCCAAAAAGTGCCAGTCTCACAGACTGCATGTTACCAGTTGTGTTCCAAAATTTCATGTTACCAGTTAAGGGATAAGCATATTTTTTTTTAAATAATATTTTATTTTATTATGAGCCGATCTTGGTGAGAATGCCAGGTCATAGCTTTGAAATAATTGTATTGTCATCGCTTCTTAATACATGTGCATAATTTCAAATAAATTGAATGTCTAGAAGTCCATAAAAATTATTTGTTTTTGTTTTCTTCAAATGTTAAATGAATCAAATTCTTCCAGTTCTAGTGTGAATGTGTATACCTAGGACTAAAAATAGTTGTCAGTCCTTGGCTGACTCAATTCATATTATTGGTCCTCAGTAGGTATACTTTCTTAGTTCCTAGATATCCCAGAAGTATGCAATGAGTATAAATATGTCAACATATATTGTTTCTTTACTACCTACCACTATTAATCCTTTCATGCACTGTTGCACATCCTCTGGATGTTTAATGGTGGATGGTAATTTGACAGTAGGTCCCATAATGTATAAATATATCTTATTTTCATTTATTTCTTTAATGACACTCTGTAGTTTGTTTTCATCAATAATTTCATTTGTATCCAAAGAAGTGAAAAACAAAAGTTGTAATGTTACCAGTCCAGACATTGAAGTGGCTTCTTTCAAGTGATAAATAGCTAAAAGTAAAGCATCTAGCCAATTTCCTTCCTGGGCCTGTGAATTTTCAATATGCTCTAAAACATTTCGAGGATTAAAGTCTTCTATTTCAGTGGTATATAGATTGGATATGTTCTTTTCGTTTTTGGTAGTTTTTGAATTGGACAATATTAGTCTATATAAATCTTTAGATGAAGAAAACCACTTGAATGTTGCAAACTTGATCAACCCCGTCAGAAGCTGATCTTTTTTCTTGGATTTTAGATCAAATATTACAAGACCACAATCCCTTTTTGCAGGTGGCATATTTAATGATCACTCTTGCTCTTGATGATAAACCTATGCTCAACAGGAAAATAAAATATAGATCGATACCACTAGCTCAGCAGAACAACTGACAACTACGCCAATTTACGCCAAATGCCGGCCTCTGGCTGGAAGGAAGGTTCGTGGTTCGTTGAGTTCCAGGGTTGCCAACGGGAGTATTAGAAATTACTAGCATGTTTTGAAATCATTACTTGCAATTACTGGCATATTATTGTATCAATGCTGGCAAATTACTGGCATTTATCAACAGCTCTAATTTTACTGATCCTTAGCAATAACAGTATATTATTGTAAATTCAGAAGTACCTTTCTCTAAGTCTCAAATAAATAAGACGAGTTTGGTGCCCCCTGCCGCCCAGAAGGCCAAATCCATGATGACAAGGTCATCTTTAAGCAAGGAATGAAATATTTAAAATTGCCGCCAAATGGAAATTTTTTTTGGAAGGCAACTCAGATGAATAAATAAACCCAGATAGGCCCGATGTGCATTGCAATGTTTGGAAGCGAACATAATTCCGGTGGAAGAAGTAATGTTTTGGGTATATGATAGACGTACCAAAACAAAACATCTCTAGCACAGTGCCGTGCCGTTTTAAGGGGTTCAAAACAGTATTTTCAATTGTTTTGCTCTACGCGAGATTCTCATACACTTCAATTTAGGGTTCACTTGTGTACATATGTATGTTTGTTTGTTATCAATGTAAAAAAAACTTATCATGAAAATTAAAAATTGCGGCTGATTTTTCATTAAAAGCTTTCATTTAACTTCACATTTGTATGTATGTTTAGTTCAAATCTTGTAAGTGAATTTCGACCCACTTCTAGTTGTCCGATAAATGTGAAATTCGGGAGGTGTTCATGATTCCAATGAAAATGCATTCCAGATGGAAATCAATAAGGCGGACGAGTTTTGTGATTATGGTTCGATTCTATTTACAATTGGTATGTGGAGGTTTTCAAAAACAGCGATCAGGAATTTTTTGTCAATATTCATAAATTCAAAATTCCTGCGAGTTTTGTGGTTATAGCCCGATTCCATCAAAAATTGTTACATGGGGGTTTTTGGTGTCGGAGATCATGATTTTGTCGTCAAAATTCACGAATTCAATATGGCGGCTTCAAAATGGCGTCGAGTTTGATGATTATGGCCCGATTCCATTCAAAATTAGTGTGTGGCTGTTTTTGCGGTCGGACATCATGATGTTTTTGTCAATATAAATGAATTCACGTGTTTTGTTATTATGGCCCGATTCCATTCAAAATTGGTATGTGGGTTTTTTGGGGTCGGAGATTATTAATTTTTTGTCAGAATTCAATAAGATGACGGATTACAAGAATGACTAAAAATAATTGAATAAAAATGATTGAAAATATTTTTTTTAAGACAAGCTTTTATACCCATGCACGGAAAAGGAAAAAATAATGTCATTGTTTGACCTAGGTTATTCTGTTAGTAGCAGATTCAAAAGCTTGCCGCGAATATTAAATAGGTATTCTTGCGCGGCAAGATTTTGAATCTGCTACTCAGAGAATAATCTAGGTCAAACAATTGAAGAAATTATCATTTCGTTTTTACTGCATTTATATAAAAGCTTGTTTTTTTTTTATACTTAATTTCAACTCAATATAAGTACAGAGGACTAGATGGCATGAAAGTAGTAAAATATGAAGTCACCTCGTCAGAGGACTAGGTATAGCTTGTTGTACAAGTACTCTGCGTGAATTCATACAACTTCAAATGTCTTTAGCACTGCAGGCCAAACAAAACCTTTCAAAGTTTGGAGAACAGCTTTATTGCAGATAAATATTTGCATAACACAAAGTAAACAATATATGTATATTTTTAAATATTTTATTATAAATAAAATTCATCAAGTATAAAATTCAGTTTTTGTGTTGTGTTGTATATCTACTGGACTAAATAAAATATATACATACACTTAATTTGATGTAAATTTTTTAAAACTTTGGAATAAATATCATCATATCGTATACCTTACACTTAACAATTTGTATGCACTAAATAAACATAAAATATGAGAAAAGATTTTGCTTTGATTTATATTTTACTACATTGTTTTTAACAATAATTCAAAATTATGTATTGAAAAATGCCAATTCCAAATTGTTTAGTATTATCCAGAATAAAAATGAGTAGGTTATCTGGAAGTTTTTCACCTTATTTTAAACATATCAGCATAAGTGCATTGTTTCAGAAACTGTAGAGGTAGTTGATGATGCGGTAGATCTGAAAAAAATCATGATTCAACTATTTGAGGCTTACTATTACTTGACCGGCCCTACCCAATTGCCAAGTATTGTAATCGTGCAAAAAAAATCAGCTGTGGGACACCCCAGAACTTGACCGGCACGGGCCTCGGGAGAATGGGGTTATTTTAAAATAAAACATCGATAAAACATTTTTCGGGCTGTACGAAGTCAATTTTATCGGTCAATTCAACAGACAATTTACCGGTCAACTGACCAAGTGAGATATTTGACCTCAGTCATTTGAGCTCAAAATGACTGAGGTAACGGCCAGGAGAAAAATATATCATTCCCAGCGCCAGACTGGGAAATGGTGGAAAGCACCAACTGCAGACTTGATTTGATTTTTTTGTTGTGTTGCTCCCTGCCGAATTCAGTTCAAATTCATTGGATACATTTTGAATAAATAAATGGCAAAGTTTTGAAATTTGCCTTTTTTTTTATTTTTGACAGATTTGTTTTCCTTTTCCTGCGTAGAAATTTTGTAATAGCGGGTTTCTACGCAGGAAAAAGAACACATTCCATTAGGTTTCTTCCCAGCTCTCGCGTCCGAAAGTTAAAAAAAAATATTTTTGGTAAAAACAATTTTTTTCAGTAGGGTTTGGAAAAGGAAAAATTCCATTAGGTTTCTCCAGATCTTGCTTCCGAAAGTTGTTTTTTTTTTTTAAAATCCATATTTTTCAGTGTATGACCCACAAGAGAATTAAGCAGGGAATTATTTTCTTATAGCAGGTTTCTACGCAGGAATAGGAACACATTCCATCAGGTTTCTTCCTAACTCTGGCGTCCGAAAGAAAAAAATATTTCTTGACATGTTTTTTTGGGTAACTTTCCACAGTCTGAAAATGAAAATAGTATCAGGAAAATCTTTACAAGTGTAGAAAGGGCAAACTAATTAGATCCCCCGATGAGTTACTGCGTTCACCAAATTATATTTCTTATAGAAAAATGTTTCAATTTGTCAGTAACTTATCGTTTCCTGAATTTGCATATCAGAAAATAGTACAAATTCAAAAGATACTTCTCTATATAGTTTTCGATTGACGTTTCGGGGACTATATCTGCCCCCGTTCTCAATCTTCAAAATCTCCTTTAATTAATTGAATAATTTGGATTTTTCTCTTGCAGAGTCTTTTTCGCTTTTTCAAATGACGAATGTCAATTGAGATCTGCCGAAAAATTTAAGAGTGACGTATTGCTTAATTGATATATGGGGTGTTGTTCCGATCAGTTTATTAGCATTCTACCATATCTCACTTCCTCTCTGAGTAGAGGTAACCATGTATGGTCCATTTCAACAGAATTTGTTGAAAAGCAGTTGTAATTGCAAAGAAGAATAGGCCGTTTCCTTCAATTTTCTCCTCTCTTGATGTGGTTCTTTCATCAAGATGTTCGTCCTATTCCATTCAATCGTATGATCGCCATTGGAAGTGAGGATATGTTCTGCAATTTTTTATCCGGTTCAGTTCAGTTTGGCGCACTTCTGATGGTCTTGACGTTTCACCTATATAACTATTACATACGAACAAGGTATGTTGTAAACAAAGTTCTTGGTACTTTCTTCGGCGTTTTTTTGGTTTTGTTTGTGTTGGTATAGATCTATCAGTGTGTTTGTTGTTCTAAATGATGTTCCCACATCATACCTATGTCCAATCCGTTTGATCTCCTCAGATAATCCAAGGACATAAGGTATTATGTTGGGTGAGAAATGTGTAGGTGGTGGGAGTTCTCCTGTTAGTTGTGTTAATTGGTTGTAGATGGTGGATTGTTGTTTTCAATGTCAGTGATTGTTTTTTCCACAAACTCTTCCGGATATGCAGGAAACGACATTTTACTGACAAATTGAATAATTTTTCTATAAGAAATATAATTTGGTGAACGCAGTAACTTATCGGAATGAACTAATTAGTTTGCCCTTTTTAGACTTGTATAGATTTTCCTGATTATATTTTCATTTTCAGACTGTGGAAGATTACTCAAAAAAACATGTCGAGAAACGTTGTTCCTCCACAAAACAATTCATTCAATACTGGAAAAAAAATATTTGAAAATCAATTTTTTTTCAGTGTACGACCCACTCAGATAGTTGAGCGAAGAATTATTTTCTCATAGTGGGTTTCTACGCAGGAAAAGGAACACATTCCATCGGGTTTCTTCTCAGGTCTCGCGTCCGAAAGTTGTTTTTTTTTTCAATCCATTTTTCCAGTGTACGACCCCCTCAGAAAGTTAAGCAAGGAATTATTTTCTTATAACGGAACACTTTCCATCAGGTTTCTTCCCAGCTCTCGCGTCCAAAAATTGTATTTTTTTATCAAATTTTTTCAGTATATGACCCACTCAGATAGTTAAGCATGGAATTATTTTATTATAGCGGGTTTCTACGCAGGAAAAGGAACACATTCCATCAGGTTTCTTTCCAGCTCACGCGTCCTAAAGTTGAAAAATGAATTACAAAAGTAATTACGGTACCCTTCAAGGGAAAGCGCACGCCACTGACCAGTCGAACATGTTCTGAATATTTAGCAGCTAGCAGCCAACTTCACATTGGTCATTCATTTGTCATTTGTCACAAATTTAAAAAAACGACTGATGAGTTGTACTTGAAGAAAGAGTACTCTTATCAAATTATTTAATAACGATTCCACAATTGATATAATAATTCTATTTACTCAACAATATACAATCAGGATTTCAAACAGTACACCAAGGAGGTTACCTACGTTTATATTTCAACACTGTTCACTGTAACTGTCATGAGAAAAAATGGCTACTTATGTTCATGATACACGATTTTAACATATATTAACTACGCATATTGACCATATGTGAAGATTTTCTAAAACGGATGCTGATAAATGATTGCGCACGCTCCTTATTTTTATCTAATCTGCGAATTTGTTCGTCCATCTCGTTTTAGTAGTCATTGTTTCCATATATTTATTAACTACGAATATTAATAATGACAGCCTATGGAGGGTAGAGGCACAGTTTATAGCTAGCTATAAACTGTGGTAGAGGCAAAGATTATTGTTCTCTACTTTTTGGTAGAGGTAAGGAGAACCATCTTTGTTACAAGAAGGGTATTAAATTGAGATGGCGTTGCTGTACCAGAATACCGTTTTTAAAGAGATAATTGTTATTTTATTAATTAGAGGTTTGAAATACTTTTATCAACTACTCTATTATATACAAGTATCTTTGAATTTTACTACTTACACTCAGCTGACACAACGAAATTCAGACCACACACGAGCGCCATTCTGGCCACTTTATTTAATGCTTTTTGGTGGCCACTTTTTGAGTTAAATAACAATATGGGATTGACCTCCTTACCTTTCATAGGATAGCCTATGTGAAGCCAAAATAATTAAAAAACGATTTTTAGGATCAAGTGCACCGTGCACCTAGAGGAAAGGGCATGCGTCAAAAAAAATCGCCCAAAGACAGACAATAGGTCTTTTCACGACTCGTTACGCGAAAGCACTAAGTAAATATAGCTGGACAACACGGCTTATTACCATATATGTACGTAGTTAATAAATATATGGTTATTACCCTCAGTGCAATTAAAAGAAAAATTAATAGACCTTTTCATTCTAGAAAATGTTTTGTGCGCATGCCTCAACTTCCGCTATGTTTTTCGGGCACTGTTATGGGATATGTCGCAGCTATACACGTAGTAAAACATTTTCGGAGAAGTTATATTATTTCATCAGTTTTCCAAAGCCTAGCCTCGAATCTCGAATATCATCGAAATAGTTATCCAATCAACTAGTGTATTAATGATGGCGATTAATGATATATTTTAACTCGAGAGCGAAGCGAGTGCGTCAATGTTCAAAATCATTAATCGAAATTTTAATAAACGAGTTGATTAAAAAAAAAATTCGTCGTGAAAATGCCTACTGATGGTGCTTCATTAGGCCCCGTTTTATAGGTTCGGTTTGAACATCAGTTTAAAATTTGGTTTAAACTTGGGCTTAAACTCGGTTTAACCATAACTCTGCATTTGATCGTTTTATAGGTTTTGTTTATTTTAATTGTGTTGTGTTGGCACCTAAAATAAACTCAAATTGACCAAATTGACAATGGTCGATTAGAAAACACTAGTGTTTCATGAGCTTGTTTGTTTCCTGTTTCCTTTCGAATATTTCAAATCTTTGAAAAATAGATATCAGATGATAATGATATAACTTCCGAAGCATAAAACCTCAGTGTCAACAACAGCTGTGTCATTCATTGGACTCAGACTGCAGTTCCTAGAAAATACATTTTTATACTCCCGTATTATTATACGCGAATCAAATATCTGCTACCGATTTATTAATATTGCCCATTTTAACACGGATTTTCAATTCGAAACAGATTACGGCTTATAGAAACACGTACTTGGGGATAATCCAGTGGTATGTTCCTACATACTTGTTTGACATTTAATTTCAATTGACATTCAATCACAACGCTTCATAAGTCGAGCAGTGAAGAATCATCTTGTATACCACCAGAAATTCTTGTTTTTATTTTATTATTTATTGGTCATAGAAAAAGTAGTGTATGCAACGAACATGTAATGGCTATTAATACATTCGCACAAGATTTACTACACTTGCCTTCGGCTCGTGTCGTAACTTCCCTCGTGCTCATGTATTAATAGCTATCATTACATGATCGTTGCATAATATACTATTTAAAATATTTCAAGGTTGTAATGAAATAGATACTGATTTGTTGGCAGTTCCAATAGATGATACCTATATGCTGGAGCAAAAGTTCTACGGATTGTTTAGAAATCCTGAAACGCAATATAAATTCCAGATCGTACCAGATATCAAAGTAATTTGGCCTGGTTCGGAATTCTCTTGCATTTTGGGGAACTTCTACAATATCAATAACATCTTCCTCATCGTCTGTCAAAAGTTCTTCGAACACTTAAACAAATTAAAATAACAAAACCTCAATCTTTGAAATTATTAAGTTTCTCCAGTAGACTAAATCTAACTTTTGCCACAATTGTCGATCGTGATTCTCAATGCACAAGCTCAATCTCAATCTGAAGTTTAACTAGTGCTTGTTCCATCGTTTCCGTGTTTAAAGATTTTCGTTAACCGAAACCTATAAAACGTCACTTTTCTTATAACATAGGTTTAAACTCCAATCCGAAGTTTAAACCGAACCTATAAAAGTGGACCTTAGTACATACTTACAAGAGTTGAAGCACATAATTGTATTAGGCAATCCATCGACTGTCAAAACGAAAGCAATATGGCGGCTGTTGGCACACATTGTAATTCGTCATAAGCGACCATAGTGGTAAAAGTGTTTATTTTGTGATTTTCTGTGCGAATTCGAGTAGTTTTTTCAATTTTGGATTATAATTCGTGCTTCAACTGAAGGAAAATGCCCCTTATTTGCATTGTAGTTAACTGTGGGTCCCGTCACGACAGGGATAGAGTCGGTGTCTACAGTTGCAAATCATAAGTTTTTGACCAGTTAAAATGACTTATCGAGAGCTCTATGGTTAGCTGTAATCAACCGAGAAGATCTTACGGATTCGAAAATCAAGTATCAGAGAGGCTGCAGCAGAGATAGAGCTCATTCAGTATTGAAACGACCACTTTGGCCTTCCCCTACCTAACAACCAATTTTTCTCGAAGATGCCCGAGCCATTGTCTAACTGTGGCTATTAATAGAAATTCCATAGGCGTACCAAATCATTTGGTATATGCGAAACACGAGACGTAGTTTTAGGCACACAGTTTTGTGATTATGGTCCGATTTTTATTCAGAATTGGTATGCGGGGGTTTTTGGGGTCGGAGATTATGAATGTTTTGTCAAAGTTGAATAAATAACTGCACTACCTATTTATTAACCAAACAAACCTAACCTTTCAAACGCTGCATGACAAGCCACTGGTGAAGATTCGCCGTAGCATAAGCAGCCACATCAAATCATGTCCACTCGTGTTTTCCCCCTCTCTACCTACCAAATGGTCATTTCAATACTGGACGAGCTCTACCCTGTGTGCACATTCGTGATAGTAGGAGATTTAAGTCGGTTTTGGATCTCCCCTCACCACTTATGACCTTGACCCCCCAACGCTCGCCCCTGACCTTGAGAAGGGTGTTTGGCTGCGTGTGTAAGTGTATCGTTTAACCTTGAAGTGGCCTTGAGATGTTGCGGCGTAGAACGCACGCCCCTGACCTTGAGAAGGGGCTTTAGCTATGTGTGTAAGTGTATCGTTAACCTTGAAGTGACCTTGAGATGGAGCGGGGTAGAGGACATTGCATATAATTCAAGGTGACTGCTGTCTCATAGGGAGTCTGACATTGAAAAGTAACTCAAGGTCGAGTGGATGGATAACATTGGGAGGGTAGAAGGCACATAGTCGTATGTGATCGTGTGTAACGTTGTCTGTCCTTCACCTTGAGACGACCTTGAGCATTGGTGGAGAGTGCATATGAGTGCATATCGTCCTAGACACGCTTCACCTTGAGATGACCTTGAGCATTGGGAGAGAGTACATATCGTTCTGGACACCCTTCACCTTGAGACGACCTTGAGCATTGGGGGAGAGTGCATATCGTTCATCCCACATTCGACCTTGAATGACCTTGACATTGAGTTGAGATCTGTGAACGGGTAAACAGTTTCAAGGTGACCCTCACACGAATCCACTCTGACGTTGTTTCAGTATGGAGTGAATCGCATCATGCACCCCAAGGTCGAGTCGGTGGAACCAAACGGAGTGTGACCTTCATATTTATATAGGGTGGGGATTTTGTCCCCTATAAAATGCTTGAAAACATTGTTGAGAAATCATAAGTTGAATATATTCATTAGAGTGAATACAGAGTACGAGAAAGTTCTCAATTGAGTGAGTGTATTTTTTATAAGGTGAAATAATCTATATTTTTCCTACAGTCTTACTATGTCTCTTCCAAAAGTAGATTTGAAGAGAGTCAATTCTTCAATACTTGAACAGAGGGTGGGAGCTTTTGAACAAAGACCAATATCAGCATTACCCATCGGTAAAGCTTTCAACATAATTTGTATAACCCGATATGGGAGATCTATTCTGATGACATTACGTGATGATATTAATACTTTATTCAAGTCATGGTAGTAGTTATGCAGCAGGGCTTCCAGCCAGAAATCACCCGTTTCCCCATGTTAATCTCCATAAGGATTTCTAAGGTCCAAGCTGTTAATTTTTGTCCAAAATCTCCCAGCGTGTTTGCGTCAAGCGCTTGCAGGTGTTCGGATCAATCGCGCCGCGTGGAAGGGTCCGTACCGCCGACCTTCGGTACCTGCTGTATTATCTGCTCTATTTATGGATAACGCACATTGAAATAAAGTCATATTTGCATGTCGATAGGATGAGAATTAATTATAATAATATTCATGCATGATTAGCGTGGGGATTCGGTATATGGTATTCTCAAGTATTTGTCGCAAAGTATATGAATTTGATCTCAACACTCCTCGATTGTAGGAATTAGATTGTCGGGATTCAGCAAAAGCTTATCAATGGTAATATGACGATTGTTGATTGGCGAATGGATTTGATATTTGTCGCAGAAATAATATGAAGTAGGTTCGGGCTTTTCACGATTAGGAGAATTACATTGAAACTTAATGATGACACTTTTATTGATCGTAGGTTTCGATTCATGGTATTCATTGATATTTGTGATCTGAAAAGATATATGCAGATGTTTGAGCATTACTCGATTGGGAAAATTGGGATGAGGGTTAATTATAATAATATGCATGGGTGATTAGCGTATGGATTCGGTATATTGTATTCTCCAGTATTTGACACAAATATGAATTTGATCCCAACACTCCTCGAGTGGAGATATTAGAGTGGTGCTTAATGATGTTGCTATTATTGATTGCCAGATGATGTATCGTTCGGTTCGATAAAAGTGCGAAGATTATTGACTGGTGTATGGATTCGGTTTCTTCAACACAAAGCATATGTAGTTGGTTTGGACATTTATCGAACGATTGAAGGTATCAATAATGGTGCTATCATTGATTGTTGACTGATGTTTTGATTCGGTTTATTCAGTACTCGACTCAAAATATATGAAGTTGTTTGGACATGACTCGAGCGAATGTAGGAGTTAATGTGATCGGATAAAGTTTAGTAATGGTAATATTATTGATTGTTTGTCGGTGTATTCTCCGATATCAGACATAGGAAAATATAATGAATTGTGTTGATATTTCACGAATGATTGGAGGAATGAGACTGGGGTATTTGAAATGAATGTGTATCCACGCTCGCGGAGACTAAAATGTGATGGAGTTCAATAGTTGATCGGAGGTATATGTGGTGAGGAAATGCATGATGACATCAAAATAAAATACAAAGACGACTTATAATTATTATTGAATGTCAATGGAAAAGATTAGCTGAAAGATGATTATGATAATATTCATTACTGATTAGTGTACGAACTCGGTACATTGTATTCTTCGGTATTTGACAAAAGCATATGTAAATGGCTTGAACATTCTTCGAACGATTGGATGAATCAAACTGATGCTTAATAATGGTGCAATTATTGATTGTTGATTGATATTCAGTTCTTGACACAAAATTAATAAAATTGTTTGGGCATGACTCGAGCGCTTGTAGGAGTTGAAGTGAACGGATGAAGCTCAGTTATGGTAATAGTATTGATTGCTGGTTGATGTAAAGATTTGGTTCACAATATGCTTAGATATTTGTCATATGGAAAAATATTGAATTGGTTTGGGCATTCAATGATTGGAGGAATAAGAGTGATGAATTCGAAATGGATATGATAGTATTCGTTAGTTGATTGTAAGGACCTGGCAAAAGGTTGGATTAAGACTGTAATAGGGCTATGATGTAATGTGTGAATATTCTTCGAAGTGTTACATACGAATAGCGCTATATATTCATTGATGTTATTCTTCACTTATGGGCAGTCGGCAAGTTTTCCTTGATCAGGCAGTGATACCTGTTACCTGATTCAGTTTTATTAGAGTTTTTATGTTAGTCCAATTTCATTATTGTAGTTGATATGTATGTTGATATGATTGATGATTTTTTAAGTTAGGGCGACAGAAAAAAAAAGAAAAAGGATGTCAATAAAAATAAAGTCATGTTTTCTACAATTCTTCCAATTGAATCATTCAAAAATACCTATATTGACGACATTGCAGACAGCAACAGGCAGTTTGGTGAGATGAAAATTCTATATTTTTCGAATATTCCTTTACATATGTACCTGAATTGGATTGATGTGCTTTCAATCTACAATAGTGGAGTATAATATGTATTAATGATTTTCATGGAATCCATGATTCAATCTTTAACTAGCTTGGTATTTGTAAATGATATACAGAGTTCACTCGCAGGTGGATGCAAAAATAAAAAAAAATTATATACATGTGAATAATTAAATGACATATATATTTTCAATAGTACTAATGACATTGAAATGGTCTGTAACTGACGAAAAGTGAAGAGAATAACGCAGGTTCCTCGAGGTGTGTGTGCATTCGATAGATATACCATGAAAATTAGGTGAATGGGATTCATATCGCTACGGTACGCTATGATTGGTAATATATGCTTGCATGCACGCGAAATAACTGATTCTTATTTGTTATTCGGACATATGAAAGGAGAATGATTGAAACACCAAAAACATAAGTTTTGCACTTTTGAAGAAGTTTTTTGAATTTTACAACAATGAAAGAGTGGTTGTACCAATAAATGAGGTGATAACTTGGAACAACATAATGTTAACATGAATGGATGATTCAGCGGAAGTGGTAGAACTCAGGCAATGGTGACTAGGGCAAAATATTTAAAATTCTTTACCAAAGGTTGATGCAGAATAAAACAGTTTTATGGATATAAATACTAATATTGTTGTGAACAAATTTCCGATGGTGATTATAGGACATTGAAATGAGATGTAGTTGACATAGAAATGAGTTAGAGTAGAACGTATACTCGCTGTACATATCATGAAAATTATGAAAATTTGCTGCAGATAGTTACCATGATCATATATGTAGGATGTTTTCATGCTCTCGAGATACCCGATTGGGAAAGAGAAATAATTATACCCTGGCAAACAATAACTTCCACAGCTTTCGATTGTGAAAATGATGATATCATTATGGAAATAATGTAACTATTATCATAAGAGAATCCGCGAATGAATCAATTGCTTCTAATAGAAAAATGTAACATGGAAGGTGATTCAATGGAAGTAGTAGAACTCTGGCATTAGATCATATTGAATGACATTGAAAATATATATTCAATACTCATTCGCCTCATAGAAAAATGTAATATGGAAGGAGATTCAATGGAAGTAGTAGAACTCAGGTAATAGCATATCAACTATACGTTCACTCTTTCTCAATGTCATGCAGGCATCATTGAAACGTCCTTTTCAAGATATGTCAAATTCTCACATTAGCCCCGATTCTAGTGAAATTTTCAACCAATGAAATATGATACTTGAACTAGTTCAACTAAGCGGGTAATGCCGCATTGCGCTGATTTAAAACACTCTTTCCGAAGGGAATTGAACGGTGAGAATATTATGCTGATATTTATAAGCTAGCTAATCATTGAAAAATATTGTTACGCAACTTGAAAAACTGAAGGATATGTAGGATGTCAACTCACAACTCTCCTTATCTGTGGAAAGCATATATATTGTGATGAGTAGAGACCAGCTTCATAGAAAGTACTGAAATGAAGATATTTTTCTCAATGCCATGTATTTCAGATTATTCACATCCCCCTATCGAAAGCTATATACGATATATACATACTGCTGTCCACTTATTGTGAATATGTTATCATCGAATACAGTATATGGCCCCTTTCCAGGATGAATTATATCCTTTTCAGATGTCAATAATATATTTTACATATACATTCAAAAGATCTATGATTCTCTTAGACTTGCAGATGTATTACATCTAGAGTTTTCCACTCCAGATTGTGATATTTCAGGGGTTTAGAGCTCACTGAGGGAAATGATTCGATGAAATGGCATTGGTAGTGATAAAAAACGATCGTTATGAAAAAACACGCAGACAGTTGAGTGACAAATATAGTATTTAACGAATGATAACGGACCGGTCGCTTAATGTATGATAATGCTTCCATACATATAAATGAAGTGAGAACATCGAATAGTTGCGTTGTGGTATTTGGGGTTGTTGATCGAGCATTTCACTGAGGTTTGTTGAGAATTGAATGTTAATATCTGCTTCAGATCGCTTCAGTGAACTATGATTGAAAATAATCTACGTGATTGAACGCTTGTCGAGTATTGCAGAATTCATTCGAGACACTTTGGTGTTTGGTAGAGCACATATGGAGAGAATTATTCATCGAAAAAACATTCCCCAGCCAATCACGATCATAAAATTAATGCGACCACATCTCAATTATCGTTCCATAATATATGCATAGGATCAATGGGATTATCAGAATGTGAATCAACCAGATCATTCAAAAATCTACAATGTTGTAGAATCAAACATTCATTGATTAATTCGTTTCTTATGGGAAATATATATTTGGTAATGTTTTTTTATATAATAGCTGCTATAATATGCTACGAAATATGATTGAGTCGATTAACATACACAAATCTTTAGGTATAATCTGAGGGAAAACATGTTCACAAATCGATCGACATTAATGCAATATCACCACACATCAACCTCTAGCAATTGGTGGTATTTCCTCATCCGCAGAAAATAGTGATGGGAACCAAAGGATGAATTAGATTCGAAAAGACAATGTCATTAGAATTGATAACTAACGTGCTATGATATGACAAACAGCGTTGAGGATTGATTCTACACAATTCTCAGTGAAATAAGATACATGTCTGCTTGTTCAGTTCGAAATGTTACATGCATTGGAATAAGTTATATCAAAAGTTGTTTGTCTTCCCTAATTCCAACGCGGAAATGATGTAAGTACTTCAAATCAAGTTTACTGTTGCTAGAATTAATATTAGTGATGCGTTAGTCATTGAAATTGATTATATAGATTAGAAAAAGGGGTGTTTCAACCTTAGTTGATAACCTTGTTCATATGAAACAATAATGGTGGAAATGAATTTCACAAAGGTGAAACATAGCAAAAAGAATTAGAATTCAGTATTGTGGATGTGTGCAGGGCAGGACATCAGGCATTCACTGATATCATTCTCAAAATAGTTTTCAATAACACTTTCCATACTCAATGGTGAAGTAAAAGCCAAAAATTTCATCCATTATTCTCCATAGAAGCCATTTGACATATCGATACAGATATGAAGCCTTCTTCATGGTGATGATATACCGAGATCACTTGTTAAAAGTCATATTCGATAACTATGAATTACTAACATGTTTGAGGTATGTTTCGATGGTTGAGAAGTGATATTCAAATGGGTTCTCAGCAATATATGTGATAGAAAAATTCAATATTGGTGAAAATGTAGCTACATAGTTGAGAGTTGAGCGTTTGATAGAAGTACAATGCACCCTGTATAGTAATATATGTTTGTATTTGATAGTTTTCGAAGAATTAAATTACGTTCAAGAACATTTTCGAATTTCGATTGCCATTTTTTGATCGATTCATCAAATCTATATTGAATATTATTCCCCGATTCTTTCTTACCACCAGATAAACTCCAATCAGATGAGGGAACATTCGTGAGAGTGGCATGACTGCGATGGAACTCGCTGGACCAGAGAAAAATAACTTGATTGTAGAAGTACATGCATAATTTTTGGTTAGTTGTAGCTACTTATATGCCTACGATAACATATATGTCTATTTTTGTGGTATATGAATGGTTTTCTTGACAGAAATAATCCCCTTGTATGCAATCATTTAAATTTTATGATGAACTTGCAAATAGTGGATGAACTGAATTACTCGCTGTGAATGAGACAACTGTTATGCTGAGGCCATTGAGTGAACCTCATTGTTTACGAGAATAATATAACTGTTGTGGGGGTTTATTTGGCAATATATAAACATCGGTATTAACAAGTTGGTAAAAGATATTAGTTCACATACTTTTGCGTTTTTTTTTCCATACAGCAATGGAATATACAATTATAAAAATATAAATAAGAATTTCTTATGAATGTACTGAAACATGAGCCGGATGGGATGGGACGTAATTGTACTAATTGAAAATAATATTTTCATCCAAAAAACCTTCCTCAGTTCAGAAGATCTATACAGCCAGACTCTATACAGATTTATGAATTGTTGGGTTCGGACAATACTCATGAAGGAGCGGTGTTAAACTAACTCTCGATCGACGCATGGATATAAATATGGAATGGTGTAAGAACTCAAGTGGAGATATGAAAACATACTTGAATTATGTATGTATATTCATAGGGAAAACTGTCGAAATTAGATCGATATTACTGATGTGATATATCATCTCAATTGAGCTTCGTAGTGATTATCAGGCAATGTTGAGGGTTATTTCCCAATCCTCAATGAATTTGAATATATGTTTACTCATTCAGCTCGAAATGTTACACGAAAAGAAAGAACAAATGCGAAAAAATATGGAAATATGGTCTTTTCTGATTTTAACGACTGAAAATGTTAGAAGAACTTCAAGTTTTGCCAACTATTGTTGGAATACATATTACTGATGCGTTACTCAATTAAAATAATTATATGGATTAGCAAAATCATCCTGAACAGGGGGTGTTCTGAATATTATCGTTTACGTAAACAATAATGGATATAGATGCGGCGGGAATGCAATTCACTGACGTAAAACATAGAAAAAGATAATTATAATTCGTCATTGGAGACGTATGCAAGGTGAGAATAGGCATGCTAATTTTTATTTGAAAATACATTTTCCATAACAATGATAATGTAAAAAGGCAACCATTTTCCAAATATCAATATATTTCCCATGAAAAGTAATTTTACCGAAATATCGATATACATATTTCACTTGAATCTCGCATCATATACGAATTTCATATTCAAACCTCATGAGGTACATGCAAATTGTCAATATTATGAATGTACTCATTGTTTAGGAGAATAATATGATTATTGTGGAGCGGTATATTCGGCAATATATAAACATCATCACTTTGGTGTAAATATTATTTTACCCACCTCTATGGTTTTCCCTATCTATCATTGAAAACCTTATGGGAATATCTTTTCAACATTCATGAAGGCTCGTGAATGTGTTACAACGAATATAATTATAAAAAAAGAATGTATTATGAATGTACTGAACCATGAGCCAAATGAGATCTTAACAAAATCGTACTGATTGAACGAAATATGAGTCTCCTCATTCAAAACCTCACCCAATGTGATAAACACTTTATGAGGTTGCAGCACTCGGTTCAAATGATCTCTATAGCCATGAAATTGGGGTTTAAAACACACATGGAGGAGCAGATCGGACAAATTATACCATTAAATCTATGTTTGCATTGAACGGGGTTATTTCGAGAAGAGTTTTCTTGATAATATAATTGTATTCATTGTGATATTGGAGGCATCCATGATTATATGCTACTGGATGCCCGATCAGAAGCAGTATGTAATGAACTGGATCTCCCTCAATCATATCCATTTTCAATCGCAACCCTATTCTATAATATTCAAGATATGGATATATCATCATTACATGTCCACATTGATTAATTGTAGAGGGAAAAAATCAGTTAGTTATTGAGAAAGATATTTCAAAATGCATCCAAGTGAAACATTTGTCGACTACATATTATATTCAATACAGATCAGAACAATGATATATAAAAATCATGAATTTGTTATTTGATGAACTCATTTGATGGGATGATGGGTAAGGGAATTGCCAATTTTATTCTATGACTAGAACATTTCATTCTTCTTCATTCCTTACTATATTGATTGATACATATCAATATTGATTTTCTGCTTCTGTCACTCACATAAAGTTATGAAAATAATTTTTTTTCTAGAATAATTGGCGAATATTACTTGAAAGGTGTATACATAACCAAATATGTTTTCATTCAATTATTGCGCACGAGGATCTAGTCCACATTCAGGTAAATAAAACTTTATACCCAAATCAATTGTGAATCGTACTCATTTGCAACTGCCGAGTGTTCGATGAATTAGTACTTATCAGGTTTGTTCCTCTATAATATATTGTAGAAATTGTCCTCGAAAGGTCCAATTCCAGACGTTTCGGCAGAATCTCACCCCATCTTCGGATGATATCTAGTTGATTCGAACCCGACTTATTTATACCTTTATATGAAATTATCTACAAGTCGTTCCATAATGAACACCATTACGGTTCAATACCCTATTTATAGATATCACCATATTCCACTCCTATCATAGTGAGCTCTGCAATTTTGATTAACATTAAATCACACATCTTGAATTCTCCCACTGATAATAGCCGATAATCACACAATTATTAATGTCAAAGAAATGCGCAGTGTTTACTCAACTCATAAGTATGTCAAATCACTTATTTATGGAAAACTACATCCAAAACTTCAATATAATCTACTGATTGTAGAAATCATATAGGAATCATTTCCATTGCATCATATTACAATTTTATATATAACTCATTCAGTTGTTTTTTATAACCCCATCGATCTTTCGTCGCCTGTTAATATTTCATTCCATTTTTCACATGATGCTTCTTGTACAATCCTTTTATTGAATTCGTTCTATCATCGATGGAATACTCGATGTATCACTTATAGTGGTGTGGTACTGTCATCGATAGTGCGCGCTTTTAACATCAATAGGAGTACTGCTCATACCTCGCAACGGTATATTTTTTCCTGAGCGGTGTAGTCGTCCAAACCCATGAAATTTGACTCTTTAAAATCCAACTGTCCTGTGTGTCGGTTGAAATATATATATATATATATATATATATATATATATATATATATATATATATATATCATCTCATTCGAATATGGTGGGGGAAACGGACGGGGAGCGGACCAGTTGGAGTCGGAATGTCATCTGCATTATTGAAATATATCCTCAACATAGTTATTTCATTTGTGATTCTCAAATATTGCCAATATGTGATGTAATGTATTAGCAAATATTTTTTTGTTTCGGGGATGGACATCGAAATGATGAAACAATTCACTCAAAGATGAATTGGACTTGAACTGTGTATTGAAATAATGTGGTGAAAGCTAATCAGGATAATTATAAGTTGTATGATTTCATGGAACTATGTGGTATGCGGGAAATTCTCTTGTGGAGATTTATAGAAGTGAAAAATTGTAGCAAGGGTTGTGTTAGAAGTGATAAATTATAATATGTGAATAATACATCGAAGCTCGACATATATCTCGATTAAAGCGTCTAACTGAACACTTGTATTATCAGCTTCCAACAAGTTGGTCAGGGTATACTGTGCCTTGATTACGGTTGGAAATACATATACATACCCGTGAAGAAATACCTGAAAAATACATGATAGTTTGCCTGCGAATCTATCAAAATAAACTCCAATGTAGGCTATTCATATTAATCTTTTGAAGTGAACTTTATGAAGTCAACAAAAGCGATAAAGTATCACCAAAGTTATATAACCAATCGATTTTATTAATGATATTAAGAGTTAGATGGTGAATTGCCCAATCCATTGCATATATTGTTCGATATGTCAACAATTTGAATCCATGGAATGAGTTTGGAAGCTTTTAAAAACAACTATTTATAGCATCAACGTTGTTTTTTTTTACTCCGTGGAAATCATATGTTTACAACAAACGAATGAGTTATATATAATTAATTGTAATATGATGCAATTGGAAATGATTCCTAAATGATTTCTACAATCAGATAGATTATATTGAAGTTTTGGATGTAGTTTCCATAAATAAGGATTTGACATACATTTTGAGTTGAGTAAACACTGCGCATTTCTTTGACATTGATAATAATGGGTGATTATAGGCTTAATATCAGTGGGGGATTCAAGATGTGTGATTTAATGTTAATCAAATTGCAGAGCTCACATGATACTGGAGTGGAATATAGGTGATATCTATAGAATTAGAGGTAATGAACCCTAATGGTGTTCATTATGGAACGACTTGTAAGCGATAAAGTGAATTTAATCTTTGAGGCAGTTGCACAATGAGTACGATTCACAATTGATTTGGGTATTAAATTTTATTTACCTGAATGTGGACTAGATCCTCGTGCCAATAATTTAATGAAAACATATTTGGTTATGTATACACCTTTCAAGTAATATTCCCCAATTATTCTAGAAAAAAATATTTTCATAACTTTATGTGAGTGACAGAAGCAGAAAATCAATATTGATATGTATCAATCAATATAGTAAGGAATGACGAAGAATGAAATGTTCTAGTCATGGAATGAAATTGGCCATTCCTTACCCATCATCCCATTGAATGAGATCGTCAAATAACAAATTCATGATTTTGATATATCATTGTTCTGATCAACAAGCCATTGATGTAATCAATATAATATGTAGTCGACAAATGTTTCACTTGGATGCATTTTGAAATAACTTTCTCAATAACTAACTGATTTTTTTCCCTCTACTATTAATCAATGTGGACATGTAATGATGATATATTTATATCTTGAATATTATAGAATAGGGTTGCGATTGAAAATGGATAAGATTGAGGGAGATCCAGTTCATTACGTACTGCTTCTGATCGGGCATCCAGTAGCATATAATCATGGATGCCTCCAATATCGCAATGAATACATACATATTCCTAGAAAACTCTTCTCGAAATAACCCCGTTCAATGCAAACATAGATTTAATGGTATAATTTGTCCGATCTGCTCCTTCATGTGTATTTTAAACCCCAAATTCATGGCTATAGAGATCATTTGAACCGAGTGCTGCAACCTCATGGAGTGTTTATCACATTGGGTAAGGTTTTGAATGAGGAGACTCATATTACTTTCAATCAGTACGATTTTGTTAAGATCTCATTTGGCTCATGGTTCAGTACAATCATAATACATTTTTTTTATAGTTATATTCGTTGTAACACATTCACGAGCCTTCATAAATGTTGAAAAGATATTCCCATAAGGTTTTCAATGATAGATAGGGAAAACCATAGAGGTGGGTAAAATATTATTTATACCAAAGTGATGATGTTTATATATTGCCGAATATATCGCTCCACAATAATCATATTATTCTCCTAAACAATGAGTACATTCATAATATTCACAATTTGCATGTACCTCATGAGGTTTGAATAAGAAATTCGTATATGATGTGTGATTCAAGTGAAATATGTATATCTTTCGAACTACGCGTTCTCATGTTTCTCACCCAAGACCCAATAGCACGACTGATGGAAAAAATCTATTGTGACCTGGATGACCAGAAACCATCGCTAGCCGTATTTCTAGACCTAGCGAAGGCTTTCGATACAGTGAGTTTTTCGCTTCTAATCAAATCCTTAGAGGATATTGGAGTACGGGGCTTACAACTAGATCTATTCCGGAATTATCTAGAAAACCGAATACAAATCGTGAACATAAATGGAACCTTCAGCACTCCAGGAACTTTAAAATACGGAGTACCGCAGGGAACCGTTCTGGGTCCCTTGCTATTCATACTATACGTGAATAACCTATTTCTTCTGGATACAGCTGGAGAAATTATCACCTTCGCAGACGATACGGTCATATATTATAACGATGTGGATTGGGACAAGATTAAAATTAAAGTTGAAAAAGATTTTCTTCAAATTGAAAAATGGTTCAAAAATCAATTGCTCACCATAAATTTTGAAAAAACGTTTTTTATACCTTTCAGCTCATATAAAAAAAACTTACCACATTTTAAAAAACTACAAATCGTGGACAATCACAAAACTATCGAGATAAACTCAGCCACGAGCGTAAAATACTTAGGTATTCATATTGACAGCCACTTAAAGTGGGATACCCATATAGAATATATCATGAAAAAACTACGATCGTTAATCTATTTATTCTATAAATCCAGAAATTTTCTCCATCAAAATGACCAAATTACCCTGTATAATGCCTTGGTAGTACCACACCTCAGTTATGGAATAATTGCATGGGGTGGAATACTGAAAACTCATCTACTTCCGCTAGAAATATACTCAAGCGTTTTTACAAAATTATTCTAAGAAAACCCCATACATATTCTTCGGAAAAATTACTCCAGGAAATTAAGCTCTTCAATCCAAGACAAATATATTTCTATAATGCTGCCAACCACCTATACAAAAATAAAGCTCTAGCTCTAGAAACCGCTCACAACTCCAGATACGACACCAGATCAAAAACCCTCTTTTCTGTTCCACACATGAATAAAACTGTTGGACAAAGAAGTTTAAACTACTTAGGCCCCAAAATTATAAACTCGCTTCCGTTCGAAATTATAAATATACATTCCACAAAAAAATTCAAAATACTCCTAAAAAAATTCGTATCAGGAAATAAAACAACAATAGAAAAAATTATTGACCCCAAAAATAACTGAAAACAAAATATTTATATCCCAAACTTTTATACTTTTATATTTTAGATTATGTTTAATATTTTTAACTAAATTTTCCATTTTACATCCTGTACTGTGTATACGTATATATTTATTTATTGTCATTTAACTTTTCGTACCATTTTATATTTTATATTGCTTGTACCTTATACTTATATTATCAACATTTACATTTATATATATTTTTTTTATCGCACACAGTGACTAGTGCTTATCCCTTATAAGTGCTCGACACTCGCGAATATATTCCAACGTTAAATTGTAAACATAGGAACTTGTGAGCCTTGTTCAATAAACGTTATTATTATTATTATTATTATTATACTTTGAGCAGCAATCAACTATCGAATACTATCATATCCATTTCGAATTCATCACTCTTATTCCTCCAATCATAGAATGCCCAAACCAATTCGATATTTTTCCATATGACAAATATCTTATAATATTGTGAACCAAATCTTTACATCAACCAGCAATCAATAATATTACCATAACTAAGCTTCATCCGATCACTTCAACTCCTACAAGCGCTCGAGTCATGCTCAAACAATTTTATTAATTTTGTGTCAAGTACTGAATCCATATATCAATCAACAATCAATAAATGCACCATTATTAAGCATCAGTTTGATTCATCCAATCGTTCGATGAATGTTCAAGCCATCTACATATGCTGTGTGTCAAATTCCGAAGAACACAATGTACCGAGTCCATACACTAATCAGTAATGAATATTATCATAATCATCTTTCAGCTAATCCTTTCCATCGACATTCAATAATAATTATAAGTCGTCTTTTTATTTTGATGTCATCATGCATTTCCTCGGCGCATATACTTCCGATCAACTATTGAACTCCATCACATTTTAGTCTCCGCGAGCGCGGATGCACATTCATTTCAAATACCTGTCTCATTCCTCCAATCATTCGTGAAATATCAACCCAATTCAATATATTTTCCTATGTCAGATATCGGAGAATACACCGACAAACAATCAATAAAATATTACCATTACTAAACTTTATCCGATCACTTTAACTCCTACATTCACTCGAGTCATGTCCAAAACAACTCCATATATTTTGAGTCGAGTACTGAATAAACCGAATCAAAACATCAATCAACAATCAATGATAGCACCATTACTGATTCCTTCAATCGTTCGATAAATGTCCAAACCAACTACATATGTTTTGTGTTGAATAAACCGAATCCATACACCAGTCAATAATCATCGCACTACCATTAATGAAGCTTCAGCTGAATCCTACCCGACTAATTCCTACAATCGAAAAATGCCCATATCAACTTCATATTTTTCATCGAACCGAACGATACATCATCCGGCAATCAATAATAGCAACATCATTAAGCACCACTCTAATATCTCCACTCGAGGAGTGTTGAGATCAAATTCATATACTTTGTGTCAAATACTGGAGAATACAATATACCGAAGCCATACGCTAATCAGCCATGCATATTATTATAATTTACCCTCATCCCAATTTTCCCAATCGAGTAATGCTCAAACATCTGCATATATCTTTTCAGATCACAAATATCAATGAATACCATGAATCGAAACCTACAATCAATAAAAGTGTCATTATTACGTTCAATGTAATTCTCCTAATCGTGAAAAGCCCGAACCTACTTCATATTATTTTTGAGACAAATATCAAATCCACTTGTCAATCAACAACCGTCATATTACCATTAATAGGCTTTTGCTGAATCATAACAAATAACAATCTAATTCCTACAATCGAGTAATGTTGAGGACAAATTCATATACTTTGTGTCAAATACTGGAGAATACAATATACCGAATCCATACGCTAATCATCCATGAATATTATTATAATTAACACTCATCCTATCGACATGCATTTGATTTCAATGTGCGTTATCGATAAAAAGAGCAGATAATACAGCAGGTACCGAAGGTCGGCGGTACGGACCCTTCCACGCGGCGCGATTGATCCGAACACCTGCAAGCGCTTGACGCGAACACGCTGGGAGATTTTGGACAAAAATTACCAGCTTGGACCTTAGAAATCCTTATGGGAATTAACATGGGAAAACGAACGCTTTTGCGCCGGAAGCCCCCTAGCATAACTACTCACCATTTCAGAATAATTATCAAAGGCCATCCTTCCAAAATAATCCTTCCAAAATAATCCCCAAAATAATTTTCAGAAGTCACACTTTCAAAACAACTTTCAAAGGCCAACAATACCCCATCAGACACAATTCAGACCAAATAATTTCTCGACCCAAAAACATCCATACTTTCTATCAAGACCCAATCAATATCAAAACCAACCACAATCAATAAATCAAAATAAGCCAGAACCCATGGACACTTCATCCGGTAACACCCGAATGCAACCCCGAAAAACATGGACTTCAACCGAATTATTTTTACAAGATGTCAATCGACCCGAGAATCAATATGATCCAAACAATTTCGAATATTCAGAAAATTCTACGAACACTGAATATCTATCAAATGAAGAAACAGCCTATTTCCAAGAAAACAATTATCAGCCTTATAATGTAAATGATGAACTCGAACAATATCCTGTCCTACCGTACTCACAACAATACTATGAACACGATCCGCAGATATCAAATCCCGCTCATACAAATTTTCACTTGGCAGATACTTCACACGATCCCAACATAATCAACTTGAATCTTATGAATATAAAAGCAAATTTACCACACATTTTTATTCCTGAACTGAATGCAAATTTCTCAATTGATACAGGGAGTACCAGAAGTCTGATGAATCCAAACTTAGCTAGGAAATTTTATACCCAATTCATTCTCAGTGAAGATTTCAATATACAAACTGCCCATGGCATAAGCTATCACAATGAAGTTATAAATATCCCAATTTTCAAAATTTTCAGAGTTAGTGTCGTATATAAAATTGATTTATTCAAGTTCAGTGGAAAATACGATGGACTGATTGGTATTGATCTGCTTTATCAGCTCAATGCTTCGCTAAATATGGGTACCGAATCTGTTATCATCCATTTGTCGAAATTCCTAGTATTTACGAATGCGAGAAGTCAGAAAAAACAAATAATTGTTTCGAAATTGCAAACTATAATTTGTTGGTTTTCCCTAGAACATCAAAAGTAGTCAAACTACCCGTGAATCGAAAGAAAGAAAAATCAAATACAAATGTGGATGCCCTATCTCGAATTACCATAAATGCCTTAGAAACTGAATCAGTCATTAACAACCCCGGAGATATCGCCCAAGAAACCCTAGAGTACCTCCGACAGTTTGCTGAGCACCCAGTTCAAGACAAACATCCCACGAAATCACGAGAAATTGATAAACCCATAGAAAATACTATTTCATGCGACAGACCAACAACGTCATAAAACATAAACAAACCTGAAAAAACTATTGACATCTTTTCAGATGTACAAATCGAACCTAAGAACGAAATCGAAAATAATGACACTAGGTCATCGACCCAACATTCCACTATCAACGAAACGACGAATAACGAAAATTTTAGATGAAATCATCAATAATAAGGTCAATCAATTTGTTGAAACTATAAACAGGATGTTCATAAAATCAGATGTGGAATCATCTGCGACTGAAAGATAAACTTTAGTCACTATCTTCCATCGTCAAGATAACCTCTTGTGGGGTATTCATGTTGAAAAAAAATTATTTTTTGGAAGTAACAGAAAACAACATTCCCCGGTAAAGCCCGCGGATTAAATCTAAGATATTCTTACAATTACCTAACTCAAAAGAAAAAAAAAATTAAATTGAAAATTTGCATTTTCGTTAGGGCCTTTTCAGAATATCTATCAGATGTATTCAATTCCAGCGTCTTTACCGGAATATGTTTCTGTTGAACATTCACAAAAATTTTCATTTAATCGTGATTTTCAATTCGAAAATCTTTCTATCAATATTTAATTGAGAATGTTTCCCTTTTCAAGGTCAATCAAATTTTGGTTTTTCTTATGCGAAGTACAATTATTGAGATTCTCCAACAGTGTTTCCAACTGCAAGCCTATTCCAACCGAAATTAGCAAATTGAAAATATAGAAGATCGAACGAAGCAAATGGATCATCATTTCACCAGAACTGGTAATAGCCAAACAATTCAATAAAAACAACGTACCTCTGCAAGGAACTTACGTGCTAGAACTTCAACCCCAATGTGTAGTGCAGCTGAAAGACTTCCAAATACGCAGTTACCAAAATTCGCGAACTGACTTTTGAACTGCCAAAACTGAACATTGACATATACAAAAATGAAAATTCTCAAATCGACTTCAAACCTCTGCAACTGATCGGAATCAACCTAGATGAAGTGAAACACATCAAAACCTCTTTAGAAGTGCAAAGTAGAAAACTTGACGGACTTTTAGAGACCCCGGTTGACTTCAACAACATTAGTGTCTGGACTATTATTATCTATATTTTCATTTTTATTGTAATGGTGTACGTTCCAGCCCACTTTTATCTAAAAAGGATCGAGAAAAGAAGACAGCCACAAAACGGCACATAACTTCAAGAGATCCCCAGAAGCACATCTCCAAATCCTGTTGCAACCCCCAGGATTTCACTCTAAGGGCGGATGAGTTATGGGAAGCCGTTATACAGGATCCCACGATTCCAGCAGGACCGACCGACTTCAATAAAACCAAGACAAGAGCATTCTCTCGAGCTTTTTGCTACTAACCTTTGAACAATTTACTTGTATTTCATGTACTAAAAGTTCCTTCTGAAATGAAATTGTTTTTTAAAAAGTCATTTTCCGAAATCGAACTTATTTTTTGCTTCCATGTTATGAAATGTCGTTTCTGTAATTATTTTACTTTCGATTGGAAAATTGTACTATTTTCAAATAATTAAATTCGGTAGGTGATTATATATTTGGTGCCTTACACATAAATCTCATGGTTTGTTTTTGTAAAACGAAACTCCTCTGGAATGAATTATTACTGCAAGATAGAATAGAATCGCGAAAATAGGAGAAAAACTTTTAACTTGGCTAAGCTGTAACGATTTATTTTTGTACATCTATGAGTGCAAAAAAATTGGGAACCAAATCCATGTAAATTACAACTGTCTAGAGAAAATATTTGCGAAATATAAATAAATGAATATACTATGCGTTACTCATTATATGACCGGAAATTGTAGTGAAAATAGGAAAATAAATTATAACATGGCAACACCGCAATGGATTTTGAATTTCTGAAAACGCAGAAGAAAAAGAGGTTGTACTTTTTGAAAAATGTTCTATTTGAGTTGCCCCGCTTTTATGCAGCAACTTTCAAAGTTTTTCTCTATAATATGTTATGGCTCACAAGATATCAAAAAATTAATATTTCTATGAGATTCACCTTTAATAACATTTTTAGTTTGAAGCATTTCTGAAAATTAATTCAATCCATGATACGAAATTAGCCAATCTCTTGCTGTGATTCTTCACAGAAGGTTATCAGAATATGATATTAGTTGTTAGGGAATGAATGAAATATTCTATCAAACATATTAGTTAATATATAATTTTATTACCTGTTGTATGCATTTTTCATGTCCCTTCATATTTTTCAGCAATTTTGCTATCTTTTCAGCTACATATATAGTCGATTTCGTCGCACTCATCTTCGCAGCCCAATAATCACGAATGTTACATTTTTCTATAAAATAAATCAGTCCATGAACTAGATAAATAATTTTATCTCGTACAGAAAACAGGACAGGATTCGCCGAATTCGTATTATTCTTATCTAGTCGTGGTTTCCAATAAATGAGAATAATTACAGTGACCGAAAAGAACTTGAATTGAAATTTATTTCCCAAAAAGTGAGTTCATGACAAAGCGTACAGAACTTATGGAAAACGCATTCTTATATATATATATATATATATATATTAATATATATATATATATATATATATATATATATATATATATATATATATATATATATATATATATATATATATATCTATCTACGAATGGAAAAATCTCGTAATTTCTATATTCCATTTTTTCACTAGAGCATGTGAAATAATAAAAATAATATTGTGGACAGAATTTACTGAATAGTACGCATTTCTCCAACAGCTTTTCAACTTTTTAATTTATATAATGTTATAACTATGTATTTCGTCTGGCTTCGCACAACTATATATATATATATATAGTACTTCTGTGGGTATTGTCATGTTTATTCAAATAATATTGCTAAAAATTTGTCACCACTGCATACATTGTTTCGATTTGGTGGTGACAAATTTTTAGCAATATTATTTGAATAAACATGACAATACCCACAGAAGTACTATACATACTTGTTTGTGGGAATATAGGTAATATAAACAAATTTGATATAATATAAATTTGAACATAGATAAACATCACATTATTTGCCATAATGATTAATAAATATAGTAAAAACAATTTTTACTAGAAATAA
>JAFIRS010001841.1:0-177500 GCA_018342105.1 Gonioctena quinquepunctata | reverse complement strand
TAACAAATGAAAACTACGGCTATGTTGTCTTTCCCTTTTTCAAACCTCTTTTTACCTTATCCCAGCTCAATCGGTACGCCTATGAACAATGAGTCACCTCTCTTTTGACTAGCAGGTTGATATCAAATATGCTGTTTAGTGGGGAAAAAGTATGGTTAGATGTTCAAAGATGAAACACAGATTGCAGAAAATAATCAAATGGTTGTTTTTATTCAGATGAAATCTTAAAAACTATCCTACTCTGCGAAATTTACCTTATGGACTGAAAGAAAAACAATAATGTGATATGGTGCAGTTTGATATGAGTGATTATTATTAGTTGAAGGAAAATTTGAAAGTTATTATCAGCACTTTAGCTTCGAAAATTGTTGAATTGTTCAATCAAAAGTAACACAATGAATCAGATACTCAGTGTTAGTTAATAAAACTGAAGCGTTGCACTTTAGAGAGTTCTGCCAATAGAATACCTGGTATTCTGTTTTTGTGATGTTTCCCAGCCTCATGGAAATTACAGTTTCCTTGCATCCAAAATAATTTTTTGTTCCTGTGACTGGTTTTTGCAGGACTTCTCGTTCTGTCAATAGGTGAGTGGAATTTTGTAATATATTACTTCTCCCAGTTGTGCCTTCATTAAATTCATCTCGTTCTGGAATGGTTTTGGTAGCTTTTTCTTGAAATTCACTATTATTTTCCATCCAAAATTTTGTACGTGATTCTTTCTTTTTCAATTTTTGATCAACTCCAAAAACTTGTTATTTCTTCCCATGGCAACACACACATTTTTTTATCTTTTCACAGATTTTAGAATTTATTGCTCCTTTCCACATCATTATTTGTCATTCTAATCAATTTTAATGATATATTAATGAAATCTAATCCTAAACCTTATATACTATGTACAAATTCGTTTAAAATTTATTTTTGATAATTTTCTGCTCTCATACTTCTATATTTCATCACTTTTCCCACACAATTCTCTCGAAATCTCATTGGTGGGTCTCCAGTTGATAAGATTTATCGGCCAAATTTTAACATCTACTAGTAATCAATGTTTTTCGTAAATTTCACTTTTCAAATAATTTACTTGTGTATTTTCCTTGGATGTATTGTTGGTCACATACTTTTGACAACAGAAATACTTCAGGACTGACTTTTTGATTCATATGCATCGACTAGAGCATAGTACAAGATTCTAAAATAGTAAAAAGTAAAGAAAAATTGCAAAACAAACATAGCATTAACTGTTGAATTATATGATCCTTTAAGTACTAACTCACTCTGTATATGTTTTAAGAAAACAAAATGATTATGTCATGTTGATTATATAACTTGTCATTAAAATACTTTTTCATTAAGAGTTCTTATTCAATCTGTGTGACATCCAATCAACAACTTTCTGCTAGTTTGAGTCATAGTTAAACTAATAGGTTATGGGCCCAGTAATGTCGGAAAACACATCCAGTGGTACGTCTATCCCCTTCACGGCGGAAAAGCTAAGAGGTAGATCCAATTACTCCGATTGGAAGTTCCAGATGACTAATTTATTGAAACACGACAATTTATGGTCAGCAATTAATGGTTATTCAGCAGAAGATAAAACTTCCGAAGATCAGCGAATCGGACGTGATGAAAAAGCCTTATGCAAAATCAATTTGATGATAGATAAGAGTGCATACCCCTATGTTACCCATGCAAAGACAGCGAAAGAAGCTTGGACTGCTCTGGAAAATGCATACGAGGACAAAGGGCTCAACAGGCGTTTATGTCTATTACGAGGTTTGTGTTCAATTAGATTGACAAACTTTTCAAGTATGGAAGCTTATGTTAATGAAGCAATGAGTCTTGCTCAACAACTGAAATCATTAGGAAAACTTTTAGACGATGAATTTCTGGGGGTGATCATGCTTCAGGGACTGCCTCCGGATTACGAACCAATGGTTATGGCCATGGAGAATTCGAATGTCAACATTTCAAGCGACTATGTAAAAACTAAACTTTTACAAGACGAAAAATGGTTCAAAAGCAGAACCAACAACGATCAATCAGCACTTTTGTCGAAAGGAGGCTTCAAAAAACATAATTTAGGAAAGAAACCTTGGTGCTGGATATGCAAACAAGTAGGGCACTACAAAAAATGATTGTCCGAAACAGGGTCGACTCCAAAGAAATATAAAGCACTGTTAGCAGCTTTAGGAGTTACAGAAGCCCAAAATACTTCCGAATGGTATGTTGATTCAGGAACCACATCGCAAATGACAGGAAGGAAGGATTTTCTGTCGAATTTCACTGAATCTGCATGTATAGGGCAAAAAGTAACGATGGCGAATAATGAAAAACTTTCCTGCAGTGGCGCCGGTGATGTGATAGTTAAACTAAAACCAAATGGACACAAAAAGACAATATCAGATGTTATATTTGTGCCGAATCTTTCTGCAAACTTATTATCAGTCAGTACTATCTGCAAGAAAGGATATATAGTAGCATTCGATGATGCTGGTTGTAAAATGTATGATTCCGAGGATTGTCACATTGAGGGAGAGGCTGCTGTCACTGCGACAAATGTGAATAGCATTTATCGACTCGATATACAAGAGGATTTTGTGAATTTGGCCACATCTACTTCAAACCTATGGCATAAGCGGCTTGGGCATCTAAATCGAGTGAGCATGAAGTTACTCAGGGATGGCCTAGCTTCAGGAATCACATTTTCAAATGATGATCTTGATTCACCGTGTATTGCATGTATTGAAGACAAACAGTCAAGGGAACCTTTTAGAGCCAATGAAAATAAAAAATTGGCTAAAAACAAACTTGACCTTATACACACAGACATTTGTGGTCCTATGCCTACCCTTTCTTGGAATTCTGCCCGCTATATTCTCACTTTTATTGACGATCATTCACGAAAGATATTTGGATACCTCCTGAAGTCGAAAGATGAAGTTTTTGAAAAATTCAAAGAACTCAAAGCTCAAGTAGAAAATAAATGTGATCGAAAAATTAAAATTATACGTTCTGATAATGGAAGTGAATACTGCAACCGAAATTTCACACAATATCTGAGAGAATGTGGAATTAAACATCGGCTCAGTTGTCCCTATACCCCTGAGCAATCAGGATTAACAGAACGATACAACCGAACTATTATGGAAAATGCGAGATCGATGATGTTGGATTCAAAATGTGATCCTAGAATGTGGGCTGAAGCTGCAAATACAGCCATATATCTGATCAACCGTTCTCCTGCAAAGAAAATTCCTGGTAGGGTTCCTGAACTGAAATGGACTGGCGAGAAAGTCAATTTGGAAAAATAAAAAATTTTTGGTTGTACTGCTTTTGCCCATGTACCAGTTCAAAAAAGGAAGAAACTGGACTCAAAAGCAAAGAAATGTTTTTCGTTGGATATAGTGAGAGTTCCAAGGGATACAGATTGATGGATCCCTCCACCCGAAAAATCGTCATTTCGAGGGATGTCAAGATTCAGGAAGTCAACCCAAACATGAATTGATCATCGAACCCACAAATTCAGAAAACCGAGGATTTTCTGAAGAAACAATGAGCGTGGATTCGAGTCATCATGAAGAGAAAGACGGAGACGAAACTTCCCAAGGAAATGAAGATACACTAGATGAGGAGACAGAACCTATCGAAGAAAGAAGATATAATCTACGTGATCGTAAGACGAGAGAATTTCCTGATTTTGTAGCATACAGTGTTTTTTCTAATGATATTGATGAACCTTTTACTGTAGATGATGCCTTGAGTAGTGAATATTCTGATGAATGGGTAAATGCTATGAAATCTGAGATGGAATCTCTCCACAACAATAAAACGTGGGTTTTAATAGACAAACCCAAAGGTAGAGCAATTGTAAAAAATAAATGGGGTTTTAAAGTTAAAAGGGATATCAAGGGAAAAATATGTAAGTTTAAGGCCAGATTAGTAGCCAAAGGCTATAGTCAACAATTTGGGGTTGATTATTTGAAAATTTTTTCTCCTGTAGTACGATATAGTACAGTTCGTTTTCTTCTTGCTCTAGCAACTGAAATGAATTTGGAAATTGATCATTTTTTAAATGGCGATCTTGACGAAGAGATTTTTATGGCACAGCCAGAAGGTTTTGCGAATGAAAATGAGAAAGATAAGGTATGTTTATTAAAAAAAGCCATTTACGGTCTCAAACAAGCTTCGCGGAGGTGGAATAAAAAAGCTCATGGTTTGATGATGGACTTAAAATCCATTCAATCTTCTAATGAACCCTGTGTTTATTTTAAAATGAGAAATCAATACATAATAATAATTGCACTCTATATAGATGACTATATTTTATTCTACAATGATTTTGATGAGGCGAAAATGTTGAAAGAATATTTAAATTCTCAATTCAAAACCAAAGATTTAGGTCCTGCAAGTCAAATATTGGGAATGCAAATAATTCGGGACCGAAAAAATAATACTCTGAAATTAGGTCAACAAATTTATATTAATCAGATTCTTGCTACATGTGGAATGGTGGATTGCAATCCGGTGAGCATTCCAATGGAAACGAATCAAACATTCGAAAACAATGATTTTATTGATGATGTGCTATACCAGCAATTGATTGGTTGCTTGATATATTTGTGTGTCTGTACAAGACCAGATATATGTTTTGCAGTTACATACTTGAGTCAATTTAATGTTAACCATACAAGACACCATTGGCAGGCTGCAAAGAGAGTTCTGAGATATTTGAAAGGGACTCAGTCTCTAGGCTTGACTTATAAAAGAAATGGTGTTGGTATTTTTGGTCATGTAGATTCGGATTGGGCAAATGACCCAAATGATAGGAAATCGTTTTATGGATTTGTTTTTATTTTTTGTGGTGCAGCTATCTCTTGGGAATGCAAAAAGCAGAAGTGCATTGCATTATCTTCCACCGAGGCTGAATATGTCGGTATGAATGAAGCTGCGAAAGAAGCAGTTTATTTAAAAAAGTTTTCATCAGAAATTTTGAATAGTATCAAGTCATTTATCACTTTTCTCGACGTTAATGATTCTATTGATTTATTTAATGATAACCAAAGTGCTCATAAAATAGCTTATAATCCTGTTATGCACAAACGTACTAAGCATATTCAAGTCCGGTATCATTATATCAGGGAATTGATTAAGGATGGAGAAATTAATATTCATTATAAATCTAGTGATCAAATGATAGCTGATTCTTTAACAAAAGCTGTTCCAAAGCAGAAACATAACTTCTGTTCAAAGGGGATGGGTCTTAATTGAAGAGAACCAATTTTTGCTCTATTTTCTCATACAGAATATTTGCTACTTGATGGACCAAGGGAGAGTGTTGAATTATATGATCCTTTAAGTACTAACTCACTCTGTATATGTTTTAAGAAAACAAAATGATTATGTCATGTTGATTATATAACTTGTCATTAAAATACTTTTTCATTAAGAGTTCTTATTCAATCTGTGTGATTTCCAATCAACAACTTTCTGCTAGTTTGAGTCATAGTTAAACTAATATTAACCACGATAACTGAAATACCTAATAATAATAATTATTATTATAAGTTTAATTGTTTCATAATATTTCCTAACATAACAATATATAAAATATATGGTTCGTTCAAAATCGTACAAATTATAATATTGAATTATGAAGGAAACCGGGAAAATAAATAAATATGATTCCCCGTATAAAGTATATAGTAGACCAAATTGAGTGAAAACTATTTCCGCGTAAAAACCAGTCGATAACTCCGCTGACCGCTTATAGCATAAATTACCGTAAAGCACTACATATTATACTTTATCGGGTTTGGGTTATAGATAATAGAATCTATTATACCATAAGACGGAAATAATTGTCAGTGACGTCAGTCACTTGTTCAGAAACAACACAATAAGAGCGTCTTAAAATAATATAATATATATTTATTGGCAAAAAAGAAGCTCAAGTCGTCTCCACAGATTTGTTTTATTAAACGAAAATCGATAAACATGTTTCGGGAGTATGTACTCCCATCTTCAGTATCATAATAGTACAAAAACTAGAATAAAAAGTTATTATCAACAAAAGGTTATGAGGTTATACAAACAATTTGCTCACCAACAATGTGGAAACAGATTGAAAACATTATGGAGGGGAACATACAAAGTTCATGTTATAGGTGTTTAAACTTTGAGCTTCTTTTTTGCCAAATTATTCTACTCCACTTTGAGCATGGACTATTTCACTGAAAATGATATATCTATTGTATCCCAAATCTATACTCCCAAAATGCTGCTTATTCGAAATGCGGACACTGCGTACCGGTGCCAAATTTATTTCGGCCCGTGCAATAGGGGCCGAAATTTTTGTGCAGTAGTCGAAAGTATATACCATCCGCATATAAATTCTGGCTGATTGAAAACATTATGGAGGGGAACATACAAAGTTCATGTTATAGGTGTTTAAACTTTGAGCTTCTTTTTTACCAAATTATTCTACTCCACTTTGAGCATGGACTATTTCACTGAAAATGATATATCTATTGTATCCCAAATCTATACTCCCAAAATGCTGCTTATTCGAAATGCGGACACTGCGTACCGGTGCCAAATTTATTTCGGCCCGTGCAATAGGGGCCGAAATTTTTGTGCAGTAGTCGAAAGTATATACCATCCGCATACAAATTCTGGCTCAAGCAAATCTGCTTTATATTTGTACAACAACCAATGAAAGTGTTTTAATACTAATCATTTATTATTTAATAGGCCACATAGGTTCAAAATAGCAGGTACATTTTGTTAACGAGTTTGAAATATTATATATGTATGTATAAAAAAAGCATGTAAACTCCACCTTCTAGAAAGTTCGGAGATCAATATTGAACAAAAAGTCAGAATACTTGCTTCGATTGATTTAAATAATTATTATTTGTTGAATTTGTTTCACCGAAGATTAAACAGTGTAGTCCGCAAAATAAAGGCGTGGAGAAATGAACCCTCATTTAATATGCAAAATCCAAAGATTATGGGTTTTTCCCAGCCGTTCGTACTTATACCTACCTGGATTTAATACGATAAGCGGTTTACTCCATGCCTTTATTTTACGGACCATAGAAGTGAATGTCTTTTGCTTGCTATTTTGATGTAATTTCCGAATAACTCGTATATTTTCAAAGATGTAACAAAAGTTCGGAATCTTTTTTAATGTTCACAATGACAATTTTGACGAAGAAGAAAAAAATGGTACATTGACGAAGAGGAAAAACCCAGTTTTCTTTTCGCGAAACGCGAAAAAGTGACTGCGGAGTGTTTATCGAAGCCATTTTTTTATAAATTCGAACTTATTCCAAATCAGTGATTCACATGAACATGAGTAACAATTAGTGCAAAAAGAAAAATATTATATTCTCATATTTACAACTAGGAAAAGAAAGGTGCGCCTTAAAAATACTGTAGTGTAGTAGCATATTCACAGCTGCAGGCGTCATATCAATGAGCACGAGATATGATGATAGATATGCCGTCCTTCAGAGAAGACGTTAAGATGGCGGTCCCGAGTTCATGGATGATGAGCTCGTTAGAGAACCCTACCTCTGAACAGAGGATTTGGCAAAATTGGGGGAAGTATGCTCACCGGCGTCGGTATTGATCCTAGTCGCAGAATCAGGCCGACGTTGAAAAAATGATAAACAAAAGTGAATTGTTTAAATTCTTAATCATTAGGAAAGTTATTTCAATTTCTTGTAATTGTATATTACCGCGAGAGGATTAGAATGAGTCAGTTGAACATTCATTTACCCTATTGAGATATTTAATCCTAATACTTTGCACGATTAGATTTTAATACTATTTGATAGAAATCAATAATTGAGTTTAATAAACTACCTGTGACTTTTAAAAACTGTGATAATTTAAATCAGTACAAAAACTTTTGAGCAAATTTGATAACTAAATGTTAGCGTGTTTGGCATCTTTTATTTTATTTTTATATTTCCATACCCATAGGTATGGAATAAATTCATTTTTGGCGTTATTATGTATTTGTTTGAAAAACCTGAAACAGGTCGATTTGACAATTTACAGTACAAAAATATTACCCCCTTCTTGGACCCCCTCTGAATTATGAGCACCCCCTCAAAATATTCAAGGGGGATTGTGTGATACGTTGTTCGAAATGGATTTTCATTCTCTGTTCAGCAATATTTGGTGCAATCATAACAGAAAATTTGTTTTGAAAATGTAAAGTTTTGATACTTTACGTAGAATGAAGGAAATAATGTCACATAATGTTTCGGAAGTAGTTTTAAATTTATTTTAGAAATGTTCAAAATGACCACCATTCACTTCTTGACAATAAGCTAGTCGTTCTTGGAAGTCTCGTACAACATTTCGTTGGACCTCAGGGGTTATGTTGTTGATTTCTTGCGTTATCCTAACTTTTAAATCTGCAATAATATCTGGTCTATTGAACTATACTTTTTATTTCAAATAACCCCATAAGAAGTAATCGAGAGGAGTCAAATCGGGGGATCTAGACGGCCATTCAATCGTTCCACGTCTTCCAATTCACCTATTGGGAAAAACTTCGTTCAAATAATCTCTAACAATACGTTTGTAATGCGGTTGTGCTCTGTCTTATTGGTACCAAATTGATCTATATATTGCATTTGGATCATTAACACCAGTAATAAGTCTTTTTAATGTAGTCTGTAAAAAGTTCATAAAAAAATCCAGTTAAACCTCACCATTAACTGTGCCTTCAAAAAAATAAGGGCCAATAATTCTGTTGTTAATGGTACCAGCCCAAACGTTAACTTTTTTAGGATATTGTGTGTGAGCCTCACACATCCAATGAGGATTTTCTCTGCTCCAATATCTATAGATCTGTCAATGAACCGGTCCATTTGAATGAAAAGTAGCTTCATCAGAAAAAACAATTTTGTTTATGAACTGCAAATCTGCTTCCATTCTGTCCATCATCAGTTCATAGAATTGTTGCCTTCTATCAGGATCATCTTTATTTAACTCCTGAACCAACTGAACTTTATGAGGATGGCATTTTTCTTTATGTGAAGCTCTCAATATCGATGATTTACATACATCATTGTCGGCGGCAAGTTATCTACTTGTCATATGCGGATTTTCCTTAATCGCTAACAGTGTATAGCTCGTCCAGTATTGAAACGACCACTTTGGCGTTCCCCTACCCAACAACCAATTTTTATCGAAGATGCCCGAACCATTGTCTAACTGTGGCTATTAATAGAAATTCCATAGGCGTACCAAATTATTTGGTATAGGCGATTCACGAGACGTAGAGAACTTACACTCCTTTAACTTTCCTAACACTCCTATTTCTTTTCCCGCTACTGAATAGTACTTACCACTGGTCATTTTGGCAAGGTAACGAGTAAACTAGTGCAAAGTTGAATAAATAACTGCACTACCTATTTATTAATCAAACAAACCTAACTTTTCAAACGCTGCATGCCAAGACACTGGTGAAGATTCGCCGTAGCACAGCAAATCGTGTCCACTCGTGTTTTCCCCCTCTTTACCTACCAAACGGTCGTTTCAATACTGGACGAGCTCTACATCCAACTTTTTTCCTCAACCAATTTAACATTTCGACCTGGTTTATGAATAGTTTTTACATGTCCAGTTTCACGAAATCTTGGTTTTATTTTGCTAACTTAGACGTGTTGACCAGGGTATTTATTATTAAACATTTCACGAAGTTGCTTTTGAGTTCTTGTTTTAATACCGCATCCAATCATTATTAAAAGGTATATTCTTTGAGTTTCAGATAAATGAGCCATACTTAAATCAAATACACACACACACACACACACACACATATTTTTCAATACACTAACGTGTGTCAGCAACTTATAAATATCAAAATAACAGTAGTCTACTAGATTGACCTTACATTATTTATGTGGGTTTTGTGAATATTTTTTTGGTGTCTTGAACGACTTTTTCCTGACGATTAGCAAAACAGATAAGAAAATACCTGATTATTTCTTATGGGGTCATTTAAAATCAAAAGTATATTTCAATAGACCTGACAATATTGCAAATTCAAAAGTTAGGATAACGGTAGAAATTAACAACATAACCCTTGAGGTCCTACAAAATGTTGTACGAGAATTCCAAGATCGGCTTACTTATTGTCAAGAAGTGAATTGTGGTCATTTTGAACATTTAATTTAATTTGAAAATGAATTGAAAAATACTTCCTTAACATTATGTGACATTATTTCCTTCATTCTACTAAAGTATCAAAATTTTACATTTTCTAAATAAATTTTCTCAGTTATGAAAAACTTGATTTTTTGAACAGATAATGGAAATCCCTTCCGAACAAGGTGCGTCACGATCCCCCTTCTCATTTAATTTTTTTCGAGGATGTGCTCATATTTCAGAGGGGGTGCAAGAAGGGGATAATATTTTCATAAGGTGAATTGTCAAATTGACAATAGAAATCGACATGTTTCAGGTTTTTTTTAAACAAATACATAATAACGCTAAAAATTAATTTATTCCATACCTATGTACCGCACTGTATAATAATGTTTGTAACAAATCCTGATTGTCAACTTTCGTAATTTTTATGTAGCATTGATGCTATGAAAATACATTATTATTATTTTCTACAACACTGAATAAACAGTTTCGCTTGTAATTTTTACTTTTTATTATACACTTTCCTGATACTTTTCATATTTCAGATCGCTCAGTAATAACATCTGAGAAATCAAAACAACAAATTAGTGGAAATTCAGTTCCATTATGATTTTTTCGGACATTCAACTAACTCCGAAAAACATATTTAAGCAAAAATACGCAAAGTTACAATTGAAGTAAAATAATGAATCTCATCTCCGCCTATGGTCAGCATTTTTTAACAAGCGCAAATCCTATTATGTTCTATCAGGAATGATAAACCGCATCCTCATCCAACTGAAATTGGATATACTATACTTTTGAGAACCTGATGAAGTCTTTGCTGCCGCAGACTACATTTGTAAAATTATGCATGGAAAATGACATATATATATATATATATATATATATATATATATATATCAATGTAAAAAAAATAGTCCATCGTATCTCGTGGAACGTTCCAAGAAAACTCTTAGTCATACCCCACAATGTTCATTTCCCTCTTAAACAGGGATGGTACATGCTTCGGACCTATAAAGGTCTGCCAAAAGCGGGGACTAATATTAAAGAAAGGGGAGGGGGGAAGGGAATTACATCAATGTTTGGGCCTAATATGAATAAGTTTGTAACTCATATGGGAATAGAACGTAGAAAATTGTAAAAAGTTTAAAATATTTACGAAAACGTTAATAGTTATTTATTCAACTAGTGTATTAATGGTGGCGATTAATGATCGAGATATTAAAACGCGAGAGCGAAGCGAGCGCGTTATTGTTCGAGATCATTAATCGCCATTTCAATAAACCAGTTGATTACAAAAAAATTCTGTCAACCTCGTACCTGGGGTCAACCTGAAGTTTTCGATATCCATTTGCTTCAACTAGGAGAAAACTTACAAAATTTGGATTTTAAAATATATAAATTTGACAGCGCAAAGGTAATATGATTTTACATTTGAATAGTATTTGAATTCGTGTATGTTAAGTTACCTATTCCACAATGACGCATTATTAGAGCTGCATATATCATAATTATGCATTAATACAGAAATTGAACCTTAATATGGGTCATTAACAATCGATTTCGTGTAGATTGAACAGACTCATTAATACGAGGTCGCCGGAAAAAATCTTTCACGTTTGACGAAAATCACATTTGATATAAAAATAAGTGCGAATACAGAAGCAAAACACAAAGACATGTCTGATAACGTGACAATCCGACCTATCGACGAGCAACTTTATGAATGACATAGACAAAGGTTCTATACTGAGATAGACCCATAGAGAAACTAAAAATAAACAGAGTTGTCAAACCTGAAGTAAAAGTTGGCACCACGTTTAGAGAGAGACAACAGTGGCGACATATCTCGCAACTGGCCGAACTAAGTTAGTACGGTCGGTTGGTAAAATAGATTTCTCTTCAGTTGCCGATTGAGATAAGGCGGGTTTTATATTTGTGTTACTAGGGTATGGTTGATATGGTATAAGCAGATTCAAAATATTGCCGCCAAAAATACCTATTTTATATTTGCGGCAAGTTTTTGAATCTGCTAACCAAGGTCAAATTATTAAAGATTTTGTTTTCCTTTTAAGTGCATTTGTATAAAAGCTTGTCTTAATTTGTTTTAATAATTTTCATAAATTTTTTTTTGTCATGTAATCCGTCATATTATTGAATTCTGACAAACATTGATAATCTCCGACCCCAAATAGAACCCACAAATCATTTTTATATGGAATCGTGCAACAATAACAAAATACGTCGCCATCTTGGATGTGACGCCCTAGATCAACCAGGTGGTTTTAACGTAAAAATTGTAATGCCCTTGACTTAAGGAACTCGACACAAAAAAGTGAACGTTTGCTTCCCTTCGTCCTCTATTGAATCAGAGGGCAAGAATGCGAGATGATCTCCGACAAAGAAGGAAAATCTCGTAAATTATTTGATATGATAACACCACCCATTAAAACGCATCATAGATATGAACATTCCTTGTACGCTGACAACTGATAGTTCGTGAATTTAAAACCAACGGTCATAAAAGAAGGCGAGTGATAAATTCATATACGATGATTACCTCATACGGCGGGATATTTGTAACATGCTGGAATGCGAACATCGAAGCGGTAGACCGACCCATAATTATTTTTATTACCGCGTGTGCTTTTTGAAGCCGCTATTATTCCTATATAAATATGAGCCGCACCTAACCAGAGATGATCAGAAGTGTTCAGACGTTCACGAGTTAAAGATTTGATATTGGACGTGCTCTAGACTCCTCAAGTGAAAATATTTAGTTCAGGAATATATCAACTTAAATTAAAGTAACGAGTATTGAATTCGTGAAATTTTTAATAAAGTAGCCAGTTATTGAAAATGTGTCGGAAAATAGTGAAAGTGTAAATTTCAGAAACGGCCTTGTACTAACAAGCCAGTCTCAGTAGAATCCGCAAATAGAAACTATCTTCAAAAGAAGCTAAATAATTATCTTTTGAATCATTGAACGCGTAAAAATTGGAAATTCAAAATGAAAATCATTCAACAATCAAACGAGGTGTCGTTCTCTCTTGTCAAAGGGTAAGAAATTGCATGCATTGTTAGTTGGCCAGATATTTATATTGTAATAAAGAATCATTCAACTATTTGATTATCATAATGTGTTCAAACTTTGGATCCACCAAAAGAAATAATGAAAGCAATAGCCAAGTACCTGAATAACAGTTATTTTACTAGGCATACTATATTTGTTTCACTATCAAGTTTATCTTATATTCAAATTTATCTGACGTTCTATAAATTTTGGTTTTGAATTATACCATGTGCATAATTTGTTACTTTTATACAATATAGATATATTATTAAATTCCTAAGTCTATTATTGTTTCTGAATTATCTGAAATTGGTAAATGTACTGTCAAATTGGGGCTCCACGCTTCATTATATACGGAGTGTGATAGCTTTCTACGCCGCTCTGGGAGGTTGTCTAGTTATTGATCAAAATACCAATAACGCCCAGTATAGTTGAGGCCTAGCTTTAACAAAACTAACGAGCAGTCTCAAAATAGATTCATAAATTTTGACAAAAACATCATGATGTCCGATACCGAAAACCCCCACTTATTGGGCTATAATCACACAATTCTTCGCCATCTTGGAGCCGCCACCTTGAATTCGTGATTTTTGACAAATAAATTATGATCTCCGACCCCAAAAACACCCACATTCCAATTTTTATTGGAATCGGGGTATAACCACAAAACTTGTCCCCATATTGGAGCCGCCATCTTGAATTTATGATTTTTGACAAAAATCTCGTGATATCTGTCCCAGAAAACGCCCACGCCGATTTTGAATAGAATTGAACCATAATCACAAAACTCTTTCGCCATATTAGAGCCGTCATTTTGTGTTTTCTCTCGCAAAAATTCCATAATGCATTGTTACCGGACACCTGACAAATTTCACGTTAATCGGACAACTAGAAATGGGTCAAAATTTACTTGCAAGATTTGACCTAAACATACCTACAAATGTGAAGTTAAATGAAAGTTTGTAAAAAGTAAACCAACTAGCAGAAAACACGCCAACCGCTCTGGGAAGAGTACCGAGAGGAGAAGAAAAAAACCCAGAAATGAAATCAAAGCAGTTGAGAGAGCTAGCTGGAAAGCACTCATTACCAATATAGACTGTGATATCTGAAGGGGGTGCCTACAAGATAGTCATGAAAATAATTGTAGGGTACCCCCCAGACCGATGCTGACAATGGAAGAAAAAGTGATAAACCACCTCTTCCCTGTTCATCAGCAAATAATATTTGACTGCAATAATGGAAATTAATTTTTAAATTTTACAGTAGAAGAGCTGCATACGGCGTGCAAAAAGCTCAAGAACAACAAAGCACCAGGACCTGGGTGTGTACCCCCGGAATCATAAAACTAGTAGCTAGTGAAAGACTGGATTACACATTGGCAATATAAAATGGCCCAGCAGCAAGAGCCAACTTCCCAAAAGCATGGAAGTGCACGAAATTGGTTATACTAAGAAAAGAAAAAAAAACTCTGGACAACCCCTCCTCCTATAGACCTAGTAGATGTGAGGGGAAAATTGTACGAAGGTCTTATAGGTTGAAGGAAGAGCAACAGCGCGCCGAAGGTCTATCGTAGTGGCAGTTTGGCTTCAGGGAAGGCCACCACACTGTAGATGCCATAAAAGAAGTGCTAGAAATAGCCAGAGAAGCAGCAGCATACACGGCACCACATGGAGGCTCTGCGTAGCCAAAAAATTAGACTTTAAGAATGCATTGAACAGTACCTCATGGCAAATAATTCTAGACGGTTTGAAGAGAAGAAGTATAGAGGCATCATAGCCTCCTATCTGTCGGAAAAACAATTATTCTGGAAGCAGAGGGCACAGCGAATACCATAGAAACAAGTAGTGGTGTTCCGCAGGGATCAGTTCTAGTCCCGACCCTGTGGAACATCATGCACGATGGACTACTGAGAACCCAACAACCGGATCTTGACGCGCAAAGTTTTCAGTTCGAATACAAAAGCGACAAGCGACGTCACACAATTATTTGTTACTCTTTTGTGCATTTCTTTCAAAAAGGTTTTTTATTAATTATTTTATTTTGTGATTTTCAGTATTCAAGTACGCCTTGATCTATGCATTTTGTTAAAGCATCGTTAGTCTTTTTTCCTTTAAGTTCAGAGCTATCTAGTCCTTCAATGAGAAGACCATCTAAAGATTAACTCACTTGCCATCTTGGAGTTGCCATCTTCAATTAATGAATTTCAACAAAAAATCAATAATCTTGGACTAAATTCATAATCTCCGACCCCGAAAACCCCCACATACCAATTTTGAATGAAATCGGACCATAAACACAGAGATCATCGGTCATCTTGGAACCGACATTTTGATTTCATGAATTTTGAAGAAATATTCACAATGTTTGACCCAGAGAACCTCCACATACAAATTTTGAATCGAATCAGACCATAAACCTAAATTTCGTCCGCAATCTTGGAGCTCCATCTTATTTTTTCTCTAACATAAATTCCGTCAGACGTAATTTTTTTGAATCGGACCATAAACACAAAACTGTTCCGCCATTTTGGAGCCGCCATCTTGAATTCATAAATTTTGACACGAAATTTATAATCTCCGACCCCCAAAATCCCCACATAACAATTTTGAATCGAATCGGACCATATTCACAAAAATTGTCCGCCATCTTGGAGCCGCCATCTTAAATTTCTGAATTTTGACGAAAAATTCATAATCTCCGACCCCGAAAACCCCCCCCCATTTAAATTTTGAATGGAATCGGACCATAATCACAAAACTCCTCCGGTATTATGATCTTAAATTTTTGAATTTTGACAAAAAATTCATAATCTTCGACCCCGAAAACCCCCACATACCCAATCGAATCGGATCATAATCACAAAACTTGTCCGATATCTTGGAGCCGCTATCTTAAATTTTTGAATTTTGACAAAAAATTCTCATTTCCCGTTTTCGAATATCCCCACATACCAATTCTGAATCGAATCGTACCATAATCCCAAAATTCGCCTGTCATCTTGAAGCCGTCACTTTGTTTTTTCGCTAACAAAAATTTCATAATGCATTGTCAATGGAATTATAAACACCTGCCAAATTTCAAATGGCAAGTGCTCGAAAAAGGGATTACAAATTTTGAACCGGAAAGAATGACAGAATGACATACGAACGAAGCATGTTAAATAAAAGCTTGTAAAAAAATAACTGACTGACTGAGGTATTAACGCATAGCCCAAACTCCGGGGGCTAGGACCGTCAAAATTGTGAATGTGGGTTTCTTTGACACAGCTTTTGTTCGAAAATAAACAGGATGTTCATAAAATCAGATGTGGAATCATCTGCGACTGAAATATTTTCCAATTCTTTCTATTCAATATTCAATTGAGAATGTTCCTCTTTTGAACGTCAATATTATTTTTCATGTATTGATACTTTTTGGATTAAAAAATAAAAGATGGAAAAACAGCCTACACAAAATTTAGCTAATCCAAAAATATAGGTATTCCACTCTCTTAGTGATGAGATTAATTCATTCTGGTATTCTTCTGGAAGTGAAAATAATCTCCATATATAATGGAATTGCATATCTCCCGAAGGTCATTCCCGAAAACACGTGGATGAAGCAGCAGGTGAGCTTGTATCTTCAACTGGAAGTTTTCTATTGAATGCGACTGAATATGGATATATATTTTATTCACTGTCTATATTTATGTGTCATATACATTGTATGTGAACCTTTCACCAAAAGCTCCCCGGAGTCCTTGTTTTTGATGGAAACATCTAGAAAAGCTAACGTACTTCCAACCGTTAGAACATTTGCCTCAATTAGAATAATGTCACCCTTTGTCGCACCTCTCATGTATCTGAAAAAAAAGAATAATGTTCACGAATCACACTTGATAGCTATTATTTCGTTTAGTCAACGCTCTATTATCGCACAGGTCAATTCAAATTGCAAGGGATTTTTTAACGAATGAGTCAACTAGTACTTATTATGTATTGAAAGAAGTCATTGATAGACCTTGATATTTGGGATGATCGAAAAAAAATCATATGGAGTTATTAGAAATTCTATCATAATATGTGAAAACTTGAATTAGACTAGGAGGAATCGGCGCATGAGTACCGAAAACTATTCCACCTCAATTTTTTTATGCGATCCTCTTCAAATTGCCCTACTGATGATACAAATGCATGTTGCCATGGGGCCATATTGTTTAAACCGAAATTGTTTAAACAATTGCAAGGAATTGTTATTTTTTGAAATACAAATAAAAAAGGTCCTATGACTTTTCACGATAAAGTTAATATTTTTAGAGATATGAATTTTTAAAGGTTCAAAAAATCTCATATTTGGGTACTTTTGACCCATGAAAAATATATATAAAAAAAAATCGAAATAATATTTTTTTTTTAATTCTTTATACAATAGTTAATAACATTCTTAATAGAGATTTAAAAACATTTCATTGATTATACCTGTTTTTTAATTATCAATTTCGCGCGCTCACAAGTATGCATCGCTTACCTTTAAGTATCGCCGTCTCTCTCTGACTCATGCGCTGCATCGGCCTCTCTGTTTCCTGAATCATTATTTATCATTTATCTTAAAAACTATTAACTTTTTTAAGATTGTTAAAGAGAGCAATGTTATCAACAATTAAATTGTCTACAATTTGTTTTTGACAATTTTTTTTCTGGAATCAATTTTACAAACGTTATTTAAGCATGAATCGGAACATGTAATTAAAATTACTTTTTTATCGGTTTATATTATTTTTTTGTTATTATCATAGTAATTTATGAATTTTTATCAACAATAATAATATATAATGGTATTTAAAATTTTTTGGAATCACAATTATATATTAATAATGAAAAGATATTGGTAAGCACTTAAATGTTCGAATTGAAAATAATAACATAAAAAATACTTATATGTATATGTATCATGATGTGTATATGATTTTGCCTAAGTAAGGAAAATATTTTTTTTGTTTTTTATTTTCTCAAGGTTACTCTTTGTATAAAACCTCAAGATCTTCGTTTGTTCTTGTGACAAAATTGTCGATTATATCGATATAGATATGGAGCATTTAAAATAAACATACAAGTTAGTGTCTGTCAATTCTCAACTGATCATTCTTTGTTTTTTGCTCATAATTATTCAATCTTTTTTATTTCGTTTAAGATGTAAGATTGTGAAACGTTGTTGCATTGATTGCAGTGATTACGTGTATTATTGACATTTTTAGATGGTTACATTTTCAGTTGTTTTGATTTTTCGTTACAATTAATGTGAGTGTCATGTCGTTTTTAGTTGTTCCCAAGAAGGGAAAATATAGTGATACTACTCTACCATGTATTTTTTGTGAAAATGCAAACGATGTAGTGAAGAATCCGAAGCCTGATACATATATAACTGTACAACGTGCAACGTGCATACTTGTGAGCGCGCGAAATTGATAATTAAAAAACAGGTATAATCAATGAAATTTTTTTAAATCTCTATTAAGAATGTTATTAACTATTTTATAAAGAATAAAAAAAATATTATTTCGATTTTTTTTTTAATATATTTTTCATGGGTCAAAAGTACCCAAATATGAGATTTTTTGAATCTTTAAAAATTCATATCTCTAAAAATATCAACTTTATCGTGAAAAGTCATAGAACCTTTTTTATTTGTATTTTAATAAAGAAATAAAAAAAAATTGTCCGGTTGAAAAATAACAATTCCTTGCAATTGTTTAAACAATTTCGGTTTAAACAATATGGCACGGGGTTGCCCCATGGCAACATGCATTTGTATCATCAGTAGGGCAATTTGAAGAGGATCGCATAAAAAAATTGAGGTGGAATAGTTTTCGGTACTCATGCGCCGATTCCTCCTAGTCTAAATAATATTTCAGATAGATATACCGCTGAATACTCATTATCACCACTAAATATAAATCATATTTATTGTTTCATCAATAGTTACATATATAGTATATCAATCGTAACATTTTCATTTTCGGTACATGAATCGGTACATCGTTTATTTAGTTCCAAAGGACAATTTACATTGTATTGGTACAGTCATTTCATAAAGTATATACAGTATATACAGTCATTTCATAAAGTATATACAGTTGATAGAGAAGTAGAGAAAGACATTATTCACACTATTTACAGTTCACAGGTTCTATAACAATAGTATAATATAGTGAGAAAGACAAAGACAAATCATACAAACACTAACAAACAAAACAGTTTTCAATTAGTAATGTTTTCAATTTGGTTTTGAAGTCAATCAATGATTTACTAGCTTTCACGTAGTCTGGTAACTTATTAAAAACTTTCAAATCCATATGATCAGGTTACCTATATGATATTTCATTTTTTGAGAATGGTATAATACATGAGTTGAATAATTATGAAAGTGAAAACGTTTTCTTATTTTGAAACACATAATACATAACTCATATACAAATAGGCATGTGAAAAGCAAAATATTGTATTTGAACTCTGCATGATACTCTACTTGGGACTTCAATATATAAATCTGCATTCAATTTGTCCGTTTCATGGAATCTTTAACATAATATCTGTTTTTGCTAAATACTCCAATGATACTCTACTTGGTACTTTGGCAATGCATCTAATAATATAAACTCTGCATTCAATTTGGCCGTTTCATGGAATCTTTAACATAATATCTGTTTTTGCTAAATACTCCAATCACTATAAATGTATATTTTGATAAAAACCTCACTCCAAAATGGCCGTGACAGTTATTAGACATTGGGACAGAATAACTGAACTCATTGAAACTGACCCAAAATGTTAAGAATTATGAAAATCGACAAGTGCACTCTTTACTGTAAGCAATAATAATAATAATACATTTTTTGGCCCCATTATATAAATATGATACAATGCAAGAAATAGTGGAGAGGGGAATAAATGGGCAACCCTACAGAAGATCAAGTCTGTGCGTAGGGATTAAAATAGGAATGAATGTGATAATATAAACATCTTGATATCATTTAACTTAATATCTTAATATCACTAAATCTAGAGTAAATAATGATGAATGAATGAACATAATATATGATATAAAACAAATTACATACAAGAAACATGAGGATATGAATATGATAACTATAATATGTAAGTATATAACTACCGTAGTGGTTATAAAAAGTGGAAATGAATTAATGTATGAATGAAAATATCAACGAATGTATGAATGAATAATATGGGATCTCTATAAAATGTCGATGGATGTCGATTCGTCGATTCTTGGGGTGCTTTTCATATAATTTTTCAATTTCTTTTGAATGGGACCTGTGGTATCATTTGCTTTAGTGTTTGAGGAAGGGAGTTGAAAAATGTAGGTCCAAGATGAAGGTAAGCTCTCTGCATGCTATGTTTTTCTGGTTTAATGATGAAATAATTCTTTGCATTCCTATATCTGGTGTTGTGGTGGTGTTCTATCGGTAACAGTTCACCTTTTCGTGAGTGTTGATATATGGTAACCTTTAAGAAATAAAGTTGCCGAATATCAAACATTTTTGATGTTTTGAAGAGTTTCTCTGTTGGGTACTTTTTGGGTTTTCGGTAAATGGTTTTTAATATATATTTTGGGATAGTTTCAAATCCTGATATGTGAGTTCTCAGAGCTGCCCCCCATGCTACAATGACGTAGGTTAAATGACTTTCTATCAATGAGAAGTAAATTATACGTAGCTGTTCGGTGTTATAGATGGATGTACGAATTTTCATTTTGTATAGTATCGTTCTCAGTTTTTTTATCAATAAGTTAATAAGAACATCCCATTTCGGGTTAGTATCAATATATACACCAAGATATTTGATGTTTGTGGCAGATATTATAGTGATTGGTTGTTCATTTTCCTTCGGTATGGTCAACGCATTGAAGTTGGGTAAATATTTTGTATAGGAAGTGAAGGGAATATAGTGAGTCTTGTCTATATTTATCGTGAGTAGGCGGCTATTGAACCATTCCATGATTTTTGAGAAGTCAGTTTCTGCAATCGATTTTAAATTTTGCCAGGTATCAGCTTCATATATTACCGCTGTATTATCCGCGAAACTCACTATGTCGCCTTCAAACCCTGTCTCAAATATATCATTTAGATAAAGACTAAATAGTATTGGTCCCAATACGGATCCTTGGGAACGCCATATTTCATTGTTTTGAATTCACTGATGATGTCACCAACTTTGACACATTGTTGTCTGTTTTCAAGATAGCTTTTGAATAGTAAATTTGGTGTTCCTCTTATACCGTATCTTTCCAAAACTTCGAGTAGTTGACTATGGCTAATCGTATCGAATGCCTTTGCCAGATATACGAAAATACAAACGGTGTGTGTTTTTTTATCAATATTTCTAACTATTTCATTGAGCACCGTTGATAGTGCATCTTGCGTAGATTTTCCCTGTCGATATCCATATTGTTTATGTGAAAGGATATTATATTTTTCAAAGAAATCAACTAGCCTTTTTTTAGGGCTTTCTCAAATTTTTGCCAAGGTTGATATTAATGAACTGGGGCGATAGTTATTCACATTCAATTTCTCTCCATTTTTGTGAATTGGTTTAACAACTGTTATCTTAAAGGCCATTGGGCAGTACCCTTCTCTATACGACTTATTGATTAGGTATGTTATTGGGGCTGTTATTTCATCAATAATGATTTTCAGATGTTCCGCCCTCAGGTCATCTAATCCTGGCGACTTTTTCTTCTGACGAATGGACCTGGTTTTTGTTTGTTTTCAAGAAAGATTTTGTTCCTTTTTTTAATCTTATTTGCTAGCATCTCTCCTACTGATACAAAGAAGTAATTTAATGATTCTGCGATTTCTTTGTTATCGTTCGTTATGCGCCCATTATTTTGTTTTATTTTTGTTAAAGTTTTGTTTTGTTTTCTGTTTTTTTATTTGGCAATTGATTTATTGATTTCCATAGTTTAGGTGCATCTCTTTTGTTATCAATCAATTCTTTTTGGCAATATTCTGCTTTTGCTTTCTGTACAAGTTTTCCGAATGTGTTTTTATGATGATATGGTTTTTTATTTTCTAGGTGAGGATCATTTTCCATATTTATATAAAGTATTTCTTTTTTTTCTGTGGTATTCAATAGGCCATTTGTCATCCAGGGATTTTTTTTGGATTTTTTCTCTTTTAAGTCTAACTTGATTGGTGCTCCTACTTATAATTTTTTAAATTTTATATACCAATATAATTGTTGCATTTTTAATATTATCGGCAGTGTGTACTGCAAGCCAGTTCTCAAAAATTTTTTTTTTTTTTGTATTATTTTTTCGTTGAAAATGGTCAGAAATTTAATATTCTAGTATTTGGGTTGTATCGAGTGAAACAATTTAAAACTTAAATTAATAATTAAAAAACCCCCGACTCAAAAAAAAAACAAAAAAAATATGTTTATTGGCCCTTTGAGTTTAATAAAAGTAGTAATATTTTGATACAAGCGGCGTCGCGTCGGGTGACCGCCAATTAAGACTTAGACTCAACGATTTGATATTGTTGTTGTGGCATTTATAGTTTTCCCAATATCAATTGCAGAAGCATAAAAAAGTCTTGCGGCGAAATCGTGTGAGCAGCAGTGGCGGAGATAACTAATTTTATTTAGATATTTTAAGATTTTAAAAATACTTCATAAATAATGAAAAATAATTAAAGACAAGCTTTTATTTATACAAATACATTAAGAAAGAAAAATAATTTCTTTCATTGTTTGATGTAAGTTATTATTATATCCTAAAACGTATTCCGATCGGCACACACCAAGACCATAGACGCTACTGGTTTTTAATCTTTCAGAGCTATTAAAACACAAATATAACACGTGATTTATGACCTCCCATCGTAGAGACACACCTGCCAGCATTATGCCCGAACTTGATTGGTCCAGACGAATCGGTTGTACAACTGACAGCCCTCACTCGAGTCCACGTTGACTATCGGCTCTTTTGATCTACCGTTTGCCGACGGAAAATGTTTGCGAGTAGTACAGATTAGTTTTCGTTCCGTTTCTTCGCATATACGCTCGTGTTAGCGAAGTGAGTTTTCATTTGCTCCCTATAGAAACAGCTTCTGCAATTGATATTGGATGGACTATACCTACGTTGCCTAGGTACCGTAGAATGGGGATACTTTGAATTTTGGGTATACTTTGATCGATACATCTTTTAAATTTTAAATATTCCTAGCCACGCTATTTATGCAACCATCAATACAGTTCCAGTTCCATTGTGGTTCACTTGATACTAGTTGTCATCACTCTGCTTGACGAAGCAGTATTGTCAGTGTTTGTGCTGAATTGCTCATTTTTATGTTGACGCCTGTTTTGACTGATTCATAAGGTTTGCAAAACTTTGTGCCTACACCTGTAAGTTTTATTTTTCATATTTTTTCTGCATTACAACTATATTAGGCCTATATTTGGGAATGCATAAAAATAATGTGTTGAGTAATTTTTCCTTAACCTAACTTTTGGTAGAGGTCGTTATTTCAAGGGGTATCTTTGATCGGTGTCTGGGGTTACATTGATCAGTTGATCAATGTTGCCCCTTCGGTTCAATTACAAAATGATTAGATGAATATTCTAAGTAATTTTGTTTTATCTTCAGAAAGATGGCCCGCAAACACAAACGTTTGCTTGGATCTAGATCCTACCGAAATTACTCCAAGGAAAAGTTGGAAGAAGCACTAGGAAAGGTGGTTGATGGTACACTGTCCATTCGCGAGGCGTCAAGACAATTAAGTATTCCATTTGGAACCTTGTATAACCGATTTGAAGGAATCCATGGTAATAATCCGGGTCGTCCAACAATTTTCACCCATGACGAGGAGTTGGCCATTCTAAAATCGGCTGCCAAGTGCGCGGATTGGGGATTCCCCTTATCGCTTCTGGATATGAGAATGATGGCCAAATATTACTTAGATTGAAAAGGAATAACGGTGCATTTATTCAAGAATAACCCTCCTGGAATAGACTGGACATACAGTCTTAATCCGGGTCGTCCAACAATTTTCACCCATGACGAGAAGTATGGTATGTGGTGCAGCAGATGGTACATTATTGCCGCCCTATGTGATTTATAGAAGTGCCCACCTTTATGACTCTTGGAGAGAAAATGGTCCAAGAGGACCTCCATGTTGTAAGAAGCCGTGTTGAAGCTTGGGCACAAAATATAATCGCATCATAAGTGGTTGGATGGATGGTGTGACCTTTCGAGATTGGTTTACCACTTTATTTTTGCCACATGCAAAACGTTTAAAAGGGGGAGAAGCTCTGATTGGGGATAATTTGTCATCTCACTTGGATGATGGTGTCTTAAAAATGTGTGTTGAAAACGATATTGATTTTATTTGCTTGGTTCCAAATTCAACCCATATTTGCCAGCCCTTAGACGTTGGGTTCTTTAGACCAATGAAAGAGGCATGGCATGAAACACTAACAGATTTTAAATTGCAAAATCTGCGTCTAAGCACTGTTCCCAAAGATATGTTTTCATCTCTTCTGAAGAAAAGCCTAAATAAAATGGATACCGTAACCGCGCGAGTTGTCAAACCAAACGAAACCAACCAGATATAATTTGAAACCAGCAAGTTAGAATCTGCAATCAAACGAAACTTGATCAATTTTTTCCGGAGTACTGGTATTCATCCTGCAGTTCGGGAGCAGGTTTTCAAGAAGTTGCCACCAGAACAAGTTTTTGAAAGAGCAAAGATTCGGAGACGCAGTCCCTTCACAGAGAAAAAGAACACGACTAGAGGTTCAACCTGGATGTAGTATATCCACGGCAGCATATGGACAAAAATCTGACGATGACGAAGATGGGGAGCTTGGAATCGAAGACCGTCCTGCTTCTGTCTCTTCAATTTGCGATGTTGGAGAAGAGGAAGCTAATTCAGAAGATTTCGAAGGTGGCCAATTTATTTTGGGCACGTTTTACTCCCAACGAGGGGAAAAAACATATAAAAATGTTTGTAAGATCCTGGAAGTGGACTCCAACATTCTTGTTGTGGGATTAAAATCTGTAAGAAAAAGTAAAAGACTATTTCGACTTGTTTCTGATGACACCTCCGAGCTCAAAGCAAGTGATATTATTGAGATTTTACCAAATCCCTCTTTGGAGAAAAATGATAATATCTTTTATAAATTTGAAATTAATATTGAAGTTTTAGAAATGTAGCATATTATGTGAATTTTCATTTCCTTTTGTGTACCTATATTATTTCTGTTCCTTTTATAATGAATAAAGATTAGTTGGTAGAAAGGTTTTTAGTGTGATCAAACTTACCCCAAATTACATTTCTGCCCTTAGAGAAATGGAAAAAAAAATTAATAATTTTTTTAAACCTTTTTAGTGGTGTTACTTTAATATTCCGTTGGAAACGCTAGGGTGATCAAAGTAACCCCAATCTCAGGTAGAACTTTGATCATCAACTCTTTTTTTTCTCGGGTGTTTTTGAATTGTTTGCTTCCATTTTTTCAAAATCGTTAGTAAAATAAAAACCGATATTGCAGTTTTTTTTGCAAATTTTAATGCTGAAGGAGCAAAAGTTATTTCACTTTGAACAAAAAAATTGATCAATGTATTCCCATTCTACGGTACCTTACTTGTATTTAAATTTAATTCTTCATCATTTTTTGTTGTATTCTCTTTTATTTTATTTACTCAGTGGTCCCCCGCCGCGACGACGCTTGGATCAAAATATTACTACATATATTAAACTTAAAAGGGCCAATACCTTTCTTTTTACTTTCTACATGTGTTTTCTGTCGGGAATTTTTTATATTTTTCCTATAAGTTTCATTTAATTCTTTTTAAACTTTAGATATAATCATACTCCATACCGATGAGGGCCAAAAGCCTGAAGCCGGTATGCGGATTGTTGGGCGGACCTGGCAAAAATTGAACATAATCAGAAATAAACATTTGCAATCAATTTTCATTTCCATGGAAGTTTGCATAGATTTTCAGGTGAATATCATTCAACGTTCTGCGTGGTATTTGCTGGGAAAGTAGTTGTTTTTCGCTTGTGGTCCACCAATCGTTTCAATTTATATTGAATTTCAAAGTTCCTTATTTCTTTTATATATAACTAGTAGACACGCTACGTTCGACTCTCAATCCCCATATCCATACACATACTTTCCAGGACGAAACACGAAATTGCCACACAAGGTCTTGCCACGCCGAAATCTGCGTATTTTGACAATAGTTGTATTTTCATAAATATTATTACAGTTGCAAGCTTTTTGGCAATACAATACCGCAATTGTGGTTTTGAGTTTCAATCTGAAATTATTATTCCGACTTTTTTCTTTTCTTTGATAGTTTGTAAATAAACATAATTGAATTCAGTTCAGTAGGCGACTTAGGGCGATTGATTACAAACAACCTATCAGTTTCAATTTCCTAGAATTCATGTACTATTCCTAGGTTGAGTTTGATTAATAATAATAATTTATGCTGAGGTGATTATTTCGTAGATTTGATTTACGATTGCTGTAATAACGTACCTAGCGTTATTACATATTAATCCATGACAGATCGACTTTAGCATAATTGCAAACACTGAAAAGCACTACTTCAATAATTTAATTTTTGCACTAAGTGTCGTACTTTATTTTTTTTACATCTTGAATACTTCGCAATTCTCACTTGAAGCTACTTTTAGTAATTGAAATGCATTAAACACTATCATAACTTGATTTTGTTGTTGTAGTCTGTTCCGTACTTTACCATCCATACCATACAGTATTCAGCACCCTACTGTATCACACCAAATCGTAATCAATCATTCACTTAATCCCATTTAATCATCTCCTACATTCGTAGTTCTTACCGTACCCCACCGTCCTTATTATATTCCTAGAGTAAAACACTCCGGAAGTAAAATACCTCTCCATTCGGATTTCCGGGCGGGAGGTACTCAAGGGGACTCAACATTAAAAATTAATTTTTGCAACATCCGCGGACTCAACAAAAACATCAATGACGTCCACCATCACCTACAGACGAAAAAACCGGATATTCTGGCTCTAACAGAAACACAAGTAAACTCGTCCACCAACAAGGTCCATATGCTTTGTCCTGGTTACGAACTCCATTCTCGATTCAGGTTCAAAGGTGGAGTCTGCCTTTACGCTAAGGCTAACCTTTCATGCCAGCGTGGAGAGAGTTTGGAACCGAAAGACTTTGATGTGATGTGGTTCAAGCTATCTGATACCAAACTGACTAAGTTCCTCTGCTGCCTTTACCTATCACCTAATGAACCTTCATATAACGACCTCTTTATCACTCAAACTGGACTACATTCAGGAGAACCATCCAACAGCTGAAACCATAATCATGGGAGACTTCAATGTACATAACGCTGCCTGGCTCAAATTCTCTAACAAAATAGATGATGCAGGTCGTCAAGCCGAGGCCTTCGCCATCACTCATGGTCTAGAACAACTGGTCGAGCTACCAACCCGCATCCCTGATGTCAACAACCAGTCTGTCAATACGCTAGATCTTTTCCTCACCACCAATCCTGACCCGTATAGAATAGAAGTTTGTGCCCCACTTGGAAACTCTGATCACACCCTCATCTCCACAACATGCTCTTTCCATTTACCATCGAGCTGCACAATACCACCCCGTCTCATGTGGCATTACAATTCGGCCGACTGGGAAGGTCTTCGTATGTTTTTCTCAGCGTTTCCATGGAAGAGAGTTTGTTTCTCTTTAGTAGATCCAACACGATGTGCTGAGACAATTTCTGAAATCATCATGTTGGAGATGCAAACTTACATACCGAATACCGAAAGAAGAACATCATCCGATAAGACCTGGTTTAACAGAAACTGCTCTAGAGCTGTGGCTTCCAAACAGGCAGCATACCATCGATGGCTAAAAAATCCGGGCCCTGAGACCAGAGCAGCATATGTCGAGGCTAGAGGCATATGCAAAGAGACAATAGAATGCTCAAAAGATGCCCACAATGCCAAAATAAGATAAAAACTTGTTGAATGTCCTAACGGATCCCGTTCATTTTGGTCTTTCGCCAAAGCTGTGGGAAAAAACTTCACTTCCAGCTCATTTCCTCCTCTTACTAAAGAAGATGGAACACTAGCAACGACTGCCCAGTAAAAAGCCAATATCTTTGCGCACCTGTATGCTGGAAATTCCACTCTGGATTCATCGGGAAAACAACCCCCGAACATTACACCTATTGACAGTCACATGCCCGAGATCACCTTTCGCCAACGTACTATCAGAAAGATTTTGCTGGGTCTCAACACCAACAAAGCCTGTGGATCTGACGGAATCCTGCCGATTGTTCTCAAGAAATGTGCCCCCGAACTAACACCTGTTCTTTGCAAGTTGTTCAACCACTCTTACAATTTGGGGGTATTTCCGTCCAATTGGAAAATTGCAAGAGTACAGCCAGTCCCTAAAAGAGGCAAGAAGGCCCTACCTAGCAACTACAGACCTATCGCACTGCTATCTATTATTTCAAAGGTCATGGAAAAAGCCATCAACATCGAGCTCATGAAATATCTGGAAGACTCAGGAATTGTCAACGATAGGCAACATGGCTTCCGCCATCAGAGATCAACTGGTGACCTGCTCGCTTACGTCTCACATATATGGCAGCTATCTATTGAAAAGTATGGAGAAACTTCAGCTGTGGCATTAGATATCTCCAAGGCATTCGATCGAGTTTGGCACCAGGGACTCCTCACCAAGCTTCCGTCTTATGGCTTGCCCCCTCAGCTGTGTTCTCTGCTTGCTAGTTTTTTCTCAAACAGGTCTCTCCATGTAGTGGTCGATGGAGTTTCATCTGACACTCTACTCATAAATGCTGGTGTTCCGCAAGGATCTATTCTCGCACCCAACTATTTCTACTTTACATCAACGACCTGTTGAAAGCAACTTCATGTCCAGTACACAGCTTTGCCGATGATAGTACTCTCCATACCGCTTTCTCTTCCAGGGCCCCTATATCAGCCCGTGAAACCAGAAATGAACGAGGAAGAAATGTTAATAATATAAATATGGACTTAGCAACAATTCTCGGATGGGGATCTAATAACTTGGTAGAATTCAATGCAAACAAAACACAAGCATGACTTTTCTCTAGAAAAGCCGATCTCACTGTGCCTAACATAACTTTGTCAGGAGTAACCATACCACTGAAGTCATCCATATCGATGCTTGGTATTACTATCAGCAATAATCTTTCCTGGGAAAATCACGTGAGGTCCATTGCCAAAAGTGCATCACAAAAACTTGGTTTTTTGTTTCGTGCCAAGAGCTATTTCACCCCCACTCAGCTGCTTATGATCTATAAGGCACAGATCCGACCTGTCCTGGAATACTGTTCCCATATTTGGAGTGCGGCACCTAAACATATCCTGAGGCTATTGGATTCTGTCCAAAAAAGGGCAATTCGTCTCGTCGGTGATGCCTCGCTTACAAACTCGCTCACTTGTCCGGAACACCGTAGAAAAGTTGGCGATTTGTCTCTATTTTATAGATATTGTCATGGGCGATGCTCTTCTGAAATATCAACAATCGTTCCTGCTTTGGCAGTCTCTTCGAGATTAACCCGTCGAGTTCAGTCATCACACCCCTTCGTGGTCACTTTGGAGACCTGCAGAACATCACTTTCCAAAGACTCGTTCATCGAACGAACAGCGAGGCCTTGGAACTCATTTCCCAGGGAGGTGTTCCTCGAGGCATACAACCTTCAGAAATTTAAGAAGAACACCAACTCCTACCTTCTTCCCCTTGGTTCCCACGATGTTCTCTGAACATTACAGGATATCCCTTTTCGTGGGAACCAGAACATAAAAAAAAAAAAAACCGTACCATATCAAATCCTCTTTTTTTATTCACTCAATTCCCTATCTCTCATTCATTTTTTCATTCACATTACACATTCATACACTAATTCGCCACAAACAGTACTATATCGTATACCAAAATTTCATAACGATTGAACCAGTGACAGTAGCTTAGAATCTCTCACCAATTTATCCTCATTGCTCTTCCCCACTCCAACATCAGACACTGATCATCATCTATCTATAACCTATTCATTGAGACCATTTCAATGAGCCCAAACAAGATACATCTGCTGTGAGTTGGTGAGAAGTTGGGTATCCTGCAGATTCCAGGTGAGGTCAAAGTTACCATAATCTTGCAATATCATTGAAGTAACAGGATACCAAAATTGGAATCGATCAGACCTGTGGAAGCTGCTCACACTCCTTTATCAACTAGAAAAGAGCTGAAGATCTTCGAACAGCTGAACATATTTCCTTGAATCATAGCTAAGAACACTCTCGATCAAGTCACCTTTCAAACAAAGAACTAAATAAAAATATGTTTATCCGTTTGGGAGCTACGATGCCACAGTCAGATACACAGACTCACAAATACACACGTTAAACTTATTACACCCCTCTGTTTGCGTCGGGGGTTAAAAATGAGTAACAACTTCGGTGGTGGTGCTGAATCATTATTATTTTTGCCTGCCATGTCGAGAAATCTTATTTTGTCGAACCGTCAGTAAAATATAGTATAAGTACTAAATTCTATGAATTAACATGAAGCTACAATTTGGCACGCTAAAAACATAAAATTCCGAATATTCGTCGGCTTTTAAAGCGTACCAAGAGATCTGAGTTCGATAAGATAACCTGGCAAAAATTAGGAAACTCAGTTCTGTATTACATCTAGGTGTTGCACGCAGTTTCTCCATACTCACAAATGCATGAAAGCATACAAAAATATGGCTACTCTAACAGAATCCATAATCAAAACAAGTTCAGAAAATCCAGACCAAGCGAACATACAAACATGGTAGGTATTTTAAAAGTGAGGATTTTGGAGGCATCAATGTTCTGTTTATACATAAATAAAACATTTATATAACAGCCAATGTCCGCCGTACGTAGCGATTTACCGGATTTTCCTGGGACATCATAAAATGACCATATTGCGAAAGATTGCAAAAACCAAGAATCATGCCCAACCTGCGAAACATTAAATCCCATAAACCAATTTATGCATGTCTCATGGAACAGATTCCATGTGAAATATACTAGCCACCAATTTTGTAGATAATTGCAATATGATTAGATGTATCCTTATATTTAATTTAAATTTTATTTCTAGGAAGGAAGATTTAGTTGAAATTATATTTAGAAAAATATTCATTTTTACAGTAATTCTTGAGTTTTATCACAAACCGAATTCTTTTATTTGAAGAGTCCATATATTCCAGGTCGCACAAGTCTGTTGGAAAACATAAGTTATTTTCGTTTTCCAACTCCCCATAATCTGAAAACTAACAAAGTTCCTAATGGAAAAATTATAAAGAAAACAGGTCGTTTTTTTCAAGAATCTTCAATGATAGAGTTTGACCATATCACTACAGATTCGAACACCCCATCAAAAACTACACATTGTATGCTTTTGAGGTTATATTATGTTTTTGGACTATGCTAATACATTTAATTAATTACGTACTTTATTCATTTATTCAATGATATCAGAAATGTCTATTATACAGGGTGTTATGTGATAGATGTCCGATATTTTACAGGACGATTCCCCAGTTATTTGAAGGTGAAGGTGAAAAAATCAAATAAGTATGGGTCCGCAAGGCCTTCATTTTTGATGTACAGGTTGTTCAAAATTTATTTTTATTTTGGTTTTCCGTAAAGGATTTTTAAAATAATGTCGATATTTGGACGAAAATTGGTATTTGGGGATTTTTTGATATGAGAAATTCAAATTTGATCTTAGTTTGGCAGTTAATTGTAGGAAGCGCCGCCTCCAGCTCTTTGTCTCTTTTGGGGAGTCACAACTTTGTCGTGCAGTATGTATCACATTTTCTTGAAGAAAAATCGATTCCTCTATCATTTCTACGTGAAAAAGGTTCGCTTTTCCAAAGTCGCTACAAGCAGCCGTTTTCGAGATATTTTGATTCAAATTAATCGATGCATGTGTTTGTCAAAAAGTGAAACAATTTTGAAAACTTTTTTTTTTATTCAACACAGAAACATTTCGAACGTTAATTTTCAAACAACAATAAACAACGGAACACTAGATATACATGTAGATCAAAATTACAATAAATGTTCGAAATGTCCATTTCCTGCCTGTATACACGCATCCAATCTACTTCCCATTGATTCACGCACTCTTTGGAAAATTCTTGGAGTATTTTGAATCGTTCTACAAGAGTTAATTATTCGATTACTTGATTCTTCTTTATTTTCGATGGGTGTCTGGTGAATTGAGGATTTTAGATGTCCCCACAGGAAAAATCCAAACTGTTAAGGTCTGGTGACCTAGGGGGCCATGGTTGAGGCCCTCCCGATCTATCCAACAGTTGCCAAAAGTTTGGAATAGACCTATAAAATAATCTCCAAGGATTCCTGCCCACACGTTAAGAGAGAACTGTTCTTGGAAATGTGATTCCTGTATCGTATGCAGGTTATCCTTTGACCACAAATGATTGTTGTGAAAATTGCGTATAGCGTTGCGTGAGAGATTTGTTCCAACGGTAAACAGGATTTGTTTTTCACGAGGGAGTAGTGCCTCAACTCTTTGCATATGGTAGGGATATAACATTATCAATTAAAATTTTCCATACCAGAACATGAGAAATGTTTAACGTCAGCGCTATTTTTCTGGAGCTTGTTTCCGGGTTTCTCCTACCAGATTGAGAACTGTTTTCTCGGTTTCTGGGGTTCTCACCGTCCGGTATGCATCCGACTTTCTCAAAATTTCCTGTTTTCCTTGACCGAGCGTGAATTCTTGATAACGTTTTTGAAGTAGGAGTTGTGCGGTTTGGATAACGCTACTGATACAAATGTCTAGCCTCATATGCATTTCCGTTAGCAAGTCCATATCTAAAATGTATGTCTGCATACTCTGCATTGGTGAAGTTTACCATTTATTTACGAATAATCACAATAATAATAATGAGTAAAACTATCTAACTATGCGTCAAGAGATAATTTTTGACATGACAGCACAAAAAAAACATTGGAATGAACTTACTAGTCTACTTGATACTTTTATTTTCAAAGAGTTCGCGAATCAATGAGAAGAAGATTGGATGCATCGATTAATTTTATTCAAAATATCTCGAAAACGGCTGCTTGTAGTGACTTTGGAAAATCATAACTTGTTCACGTAAAAATGACAGAGGAATCGATTTTTCTTGTAGAAAATGCGATACATACTTGCACGACAAAGTTGTGACTCCCCAAAAGAGACAATGACCCTCCTACAATTAAGGGCCAAACTTAGATCAAATTTGAATTTCTCATATTGAAAAATCCCCAAATCTCAATTTTCGTCCAAATATCGACATTATTTCGAAAATTATTCACAAAAAACCAAAATAAAAATAAATTTTTAACACCTTGTATATAAAAAATTAAGGCCTTGCGGACCCACGCTTACATGAATTTTTCACCTTATAAATAACTGAGAAATCGTTCTGTGGAATATCGGACACTTATTACATAACACCCTGTATAACATTGGTAATGTTCACTACACTTCCAACACTCATCACATTCCACATTTTTCACAGCTAAAAATTTAAAAAAACTTCAACTAACGCCGTCAACTCCAAAACAACGCAGAAAGAGAAAGGAAGAATCAGAATGCACTGAATACTGAATGCAGTGTTCCATGTGCCATACAGTTTCAAAATGAAAGCAGAAAATGAATGGATAGATTATTTGTACATTGGTTTTTATTATAATGAATAATATTTCAGTTGCTTGTGAAAATATAGGAATGTTGTTTCTGCCCTGTGTAGAATGGGAGGAATTGGTGAGGGGGCGACCAAATATAAATATTCTAAGATTTAATTCACAAGAAATTTTCAAGTTTTTGTTGTGTGTTATTAAATAGAATTGTCGATAACCATTATGGAACTGGACAATAAATGTATATTCAGTACCTGGGATGAACCTCTCAAGGCGAACTATGTTGTCTAGAAGGAATATCAAGAGACTAACATTTTCACGACTTTTCCAATGCTTCTCAGTATGCATAAAGAGAAATGCCACAGAAGAACAATACTTCCCACATCCTTTGAAGTCCCCTTTGGTAAGTGCATATTGCGTCTCAAAAAAAAAAAACATCCTCGTATCACACCACGTACCAATACAGAAAATCATATAAAAAAAAAGAATTTCAATACCACCGACAACGGCGAACAAAACTAAAAGAAAACTATATTCCGACGAGTTCAAAAATAGATCTCACCCTATTAATAAATCGAATTCATAGTGGCATTCCGCTATAGACAAAGAAGCGATAATTTGAAGTTGAGGCTCTTTATACTGGTACCACTAAAACAAACAGCCTCATAAATGTCATGATCGGCAATTCTTTGAAAGCATTAAATAAAGCGGTAGATTTCAGAGGCATGCATGAATTATTGGTCGCGGAGGCAATTATTGTCCGAAGTTATAACTCATTACTTTGGGAACATCACCGCCCATATTCAAACAGAAAATGGTCATGGTGGGGATATTCTACATGAGAACGAGTTTCAAATGTGGTCAGGGTTAATCATAATGGAGTTAATCGAATCGAGTCAACCTAGCTCAGTGCTCAGATTCCGTAACAAGTTATAGAAATGTTGATTTTCAAAATCAGTAAAGAAATACTAATGTAAAATAAGTGAGAAATAATCAAATCTGTCATTTAATAACTATATTCTATTCGCAAAATATCATGTTAATGCCACGCGGTCGGAAAACGAAAAAGTTTTCAGTGCAAAAAGAATAAATAATAACACACGTATTCATTCATTCTTCTTTTTGGGAAAAATCCATAATATGAACTAGAGTCGATGAAACGCGGCATAATCTGAATTTCAGTGCGGAAGTAAATACCCAATAACTAGTGATAAACCGAAGAAAACAGAAATCGAATTGAATTAAAACGCGTAAATAAATACTCAAGGGTGAATAAAAGAGATTCAATGAGATCTGAAGTAAGTAATCAGTTTTAGTATTGTGCTTGGTAATGTGCCACTCCAATATTATTATTTCCCATGATATAAATATTCAAAACATGGATTTTAAAGGTACTATTTACTAAAAACTATTATTTTGTTATGTCCGATCCTCAAAATGAAATTCGAAGTATTCAAAATGAATATGATGAGAACTGTTAATTATTCAACATAACATTGGTCGTTTATTGTTTTATAATACTTGTTATTTTTTTGCTAAATGAACATGACTGGAGTTAGTTTTATATCCTATTATAATTATTTGCTGATACATCTTCAAGTGCATTATTTCAACTAAATCCAAAAGTTCTGAGATCTGTAACTTTTAGTCACAGATAAACAACCCACGTTTCAACAACCAACAGGGTGAGGAAAAATACTTGTAACCGCTCCGAGTAAATTTCCATATTGCAAATCATTCTGATTTACAACGCTTTGTATATGCTAGGTTAGTCCTTTTGAGCAATCCTAACGGAAGTAGTACAGGGTAGAGTGATTCCTTCATAATATCTTGTATTATTTCAGCGCATATTTGGCAGTTATAATAGAATTGGTAATTTAACTATTATCCAGTGGCGTCACCATCAAGGTGGCTGGGTATAGTTTTTCCAATAATTCTAGAATACGCCAGTGGCGTAACACTCGTGCCAACATTTTCAAAACTCAAAACCTCCCACGGGTGCTTGTGCTCGCTGGGCTTAGGATTCAAGTATCATATTTATCTTTAATTACAGGAATATTATGTACGCATGCGGTAACTTTATGGCAGTAAACCTATTTTAAATTTCAAAATGAAATACTGGTTTTATACCTTCTGGTTTATTGCAATATCGTGTCCTATATGTGTCTTGACAAATACATTCAATATCGACTCCAAAGGGTGCAAAATACTTGTTGCAGATTTATATTTGATATAAAGAAAAAATAATGACATTTTTCAGTACATCCTGCAACTGAACTGGCTTAGATCATTTTTCAGTTTTTCTGACCCATTATTGGATACTATTTTTTTAAATTTTTTATACTGAAACGGTTAGGAGTTCAAGAATGGCTATTCAGCTGATCTTTGCGTTTTCATGGCAAATACCCGTATATTTATCAAATAAAGTCGATTTATTAATATTATTGAATACTTTAACTACCTCTAGTAGTACATATTGCGTCTCAAAAAATCCAAGTCTCAGCGATAAGTGTATTGATTTTAGGTGAAATTGTTGGACACTAGATACTGAATGGATTATTTATAACGATTCGATTGTTGGAGAGAACATTGACCATAGAATGGAGGTCATGGTTCAGAAGGTTATTAGTATATCCATGGTTATGAAACTTTTTCACCTGTGACATTTTTTCTTCGCATAAAAAACTTTTTCTGTTTGTTCACAACTTGATGAGATTATCCAACCACTTGGATAATATAATTTTTTTACTACAAATAATGTTTATACTTCTCATTAATCAAATCATATACGAACCTACCTCATATTCATTTCGACTGAAACATTTTGTTTTCCAGATCCTTCGTGTGATAATAAAGCAAAACTAGATACGGAATCCACCAGAGTAGCTGAAAGACTACCATGCAAGTACCCCATGCCATTCATATGTTCTTCATCCAATTTCAGTTCCGCAATGCATTTTCCATTATCATAATGTTTAATCTGCAGCTGTTGAGTGAAAAATATTTTTCAGTTTATATATCAAAATGGTCCTGCTTAAATACAGTGTGTTCACTTGGTGCGTGATTCTTCGATATTGTTACGAATACACTACGCCACTGCCGTGATGACACTCCTCTAAAAAAATATTGGAACAACGAGCAGGTAGCGGCTGACCACCCCCACAGATTCCAAGAAGTCAGTGGGACTGGTTTCCACCAAGCTGAACAATCGATGTCATTTTCAAAAGTTCACCGACTTTTCTGGAATATTCGGACAACTATATAATTGCATCGCAGGCGAGCGTCAGACAGTTTATTCATTTGAGTTATTTGTTTGATCAACTGGAGTTTAGTTAGTGAGTTAGTTGTAGTCAGACAGTTGTCTCGTGAGAATGATTTATTGATTGTGTTGTAATTGTAAGATATAAAGTGAAATAATTAGTCGACTATTGCAATAGACGAATCCTAGTTTCGTTACAATATCTTGAAAGCCATACTATGTGGAAGAAAACTTTGATGAAAAAACATATCAATGGGCGAGATCACAAATTTGCTTCATATGTGCTTGAAGTCGAAATATTATGTATGCATAATTTTTCCTGGAAGATATTGTGTAATATTCGAATAAACGCCGCTCTAAAACCCTCAATTTCAGTGAGACATTCAAACACAGCGCTATTGTCGCTTCTTTTGGTCATGAGTTCATTGATTTGTCATTTCCCTGAGGTGCCAGTGTCACTATTCTGCAGAACCTCTGAGGAAATGTTATTCTGGTTATTCCTATGAATAAAACAGAACTTCTTTCAGCATGTGTTATATTGAAAAAAAGACTTCCTATTTGATAGCTATTTTTAATTTAGTTATTCTTGAATAATATGTATGTATACCGAGTGCTATGTCATTATTTTTCCTGCCTGCTTACATAGTGAAGAAATATGAATATGCTTAGCGACGCGGTGATTCCTGGCACTCACGGCGATCGGCGAGTTGCCAGTGTTACTATTTTGCGGAACTTCTGAGAAACTGTAATTCTGTTTCTTCACTTGTGCCAGCATGTGTTATATTGAAATGAAGACTTCTCATTTGATAGCTGTTCTTGATTTAGTTATTCTTGAATAAGTGTATCAATACCGAGTGCTATGTCATTATTTTGTAGGCCTGCTCACATTGTAAAGAAATATGAATAACGCTTGGCAACTCTGTAATTGTTACAAAATCGGAGGAATCAGCCTGTAAGAATATATCACCGGTTTTCAATAGTAGATTTTCACACTCGTGTCCTGAAACTTACTTTTTTTAAAGGTAGAAAACCGATGCTATAAACAGTTGGATTTGAGTGGGTTGAACAATCACAGTTTTGGGAAACCTTGACATCTGGAACGCAGGTTTGCTGTGCAAGAAGTCAAAGACGAGATTTTGGAAAACAAATTTCTACATGTAGAGAGCAATACGCACAACGGGAACGAACTCACAGATACCAATTTTAAATAGATTCTCCTCATACTGCCATCTGAATTCGAATTTTGTCGAATATTCATAATCCCCGAGCCCAAATCGCCCCCAATAACAATTTTGAATAAAAAATCAATAATTACCGTTACCGAAAATCCTCATTATCCAATTTTGATTAGAATAGCACTATAGATTACACAACTTGTCAACTGTCAACTGTTGAATTTTGACAAAAAATCTCCTCCATTCCAATTCTGACTAGAATCACAGCATCAATCACAAAAGTCGTCCGCCATATTGTAGTCTTGATGAAAATATAAACTCCAACCCCAAAAACTCCTAGAGATGTTCAATCGATTATGACCATGAATGAACAAACCTTTCCACCCTTCTGAGTTAAACTAAAAAATGTATCCCACCTAAATATAAAGACACATTTACTGAATGCGGCATCCTTTAGGTAGAAGTTATAGTAGGTTGTGACCATTATGTTTTTATTTGAGCTTTATGGAGCACATAGAGTACAAGCGAAACTCTAGTTTCGATTTAATATTGCAATTTTGTTAGTTATTATGGGCATATCTATTGAGTCCCATCTAATTTCCAAGGAATACATCACCAAAACTGAGTCGCAGTCTTCCAGTGAAAAACTTGAGTAGATAAATATAAATGTTTATAGGAGTTTTTTGAACAACATATATGGTTTTCATTTCCTAAGCGGGTAGAGAGAATAGAGTAGTTTTATTGACTACTTGATTTACATTTATTCATTTATTAGGTCCAAATGGTGAAAAAGAGAAAAAAAATTATAAAAATAACATACAACCAAAAGTACACACACACAAAACTACTCCTCAAGCGTTGACGTTCGGCAAGTATCTACCAGATATTCTGAAGTTCATTATTCTGTTGAAACTAAACATATTCATAGCTTCGAAAGCATTATATAAACTGAAATTATAAGAATTTTTTTGTGACTTTATCAGTTTGAAACATTGAGGTTTAATGAAATTGCGTGTGTTATGATTGTGTACCCTAGATTGCTTAGGGAACAGGGGTGCTTTTTTATGATTCTCTGATGGACTTGTATAAATATATAAAGAAGGTACTGTCATGATTGCGTGGTTTCTAAAAGAATCACAACACGAATTTCTGTATCAATTTCCAACAAGTGTTCAGGGACTTTTTCCTATAGAATTACCCGAGAGTGGAATTCTATAGGAAATATGTGATTGGATCAGTAATGTAGTGAAATTAGTTATGGGTTTGAGTTGTCGTAGTGAAAATATAGCACTCGATAATGTACATTTCAAATCTGACATGTGGCTTGACCAATTCAACCTATTTCCAAAGTGAAGCCCAATAATTCCACAGTTTGAAACTCAGGTAATGGCTTAGTCGTAAAAACTTCTATGTTTTGTGTTTCAATGTTATTCATCCTTCATTTATTGACACCAAACGAATAGTCGGCTTTTTCTTGTATTTCAACAGAATGCTCAACAAGCAATATTCGAAGAGTAGATCAAGGATGTATCATCGGCAGGAAGTACACTGTGATATGGTTTTTATACAGTGCTTCTCAAAAGTCCCCTCCCCTCGATTATACATAAACAAGTGAAATTTGGAAACTGAATATTAAAGGTTGTAAACTTCCCTACTAGTGATGATAGAAGACGAAATCGTTAAAGATGACGTCACAAGGCCATTGTGACCAATAATTTCAAATAGAACCCTACGGCAAGCGACACCTCTTTTGAAAAGTATCGAAAAAACCTATTCAATGATACTAATTTTGTTAGTGTTTATGGCAGTTTTAATGGCTCATTAGTAAACATTAAAATTTAAATTCCATTCAGTATGATATTCATTACAGATTTGAGAATCAGTATCTACTTAAAGAAATTGCTCGACAGTGAAATATCCTATCTTTAAACTCTTCTCGTACTTTTGCAAATGTGTCTGCGGAAACAGCCTCACATTCTGCAACAATACGTGGTTTTAAAACGTCAATATTGTCAGGTTCAGTGGCGTAAACCTTCGATGCAAGGTACCCCCACAGAAAAAAATCCAAAGGTGTGAGGTCCGGTGATCGAGCTGGCCATTCCGTTGAACCTCGTCGTCCAATCCTTCTACCACGATACTCCTCATCCAAATACCGTCTTACTGCACCGTAATAGTGTGGAGGAGCACCGTCCTATTAGAATGTTATTTCCAAATTGCCGAATTCATCTGGATTATCTTCCAAAATTTCAAGGATTAACGGTTCCATTGCGTTTTGCAACAGCTCCAGATAAACCTCACTAGTTGAATTAGTATTTAAAAAAAGAGGCCCAACGATGTGGTTTCCCAGGATACCTGCCCAAACCTTCACTTTCTGGGGAAATTGGGTATGTGTTTCACGAAACAGGTGAGGATTTGCGTCACTCCAATACCTCACAATCTGTGTATTTACATTCCATTTGGATAGAAAGTACTTTCGTCGCTAAAACAAATCGTTTTGACATAGTCTGGCTGTTGGTTGATCTTAGTTTCCCTATTTTCACAAAATTCTAGTCTTCGGTCTGGGTCGTCGTCTGAGTTGATGAACCATTTTTAATTTGTATGGATCGAATTTGTTCTTTTTCAACACCCTGTGTACTGTACTTCGACTGACTTCACATGTAGATGCAACGTGAGTTGTTGAAGAAGTAGGATTAACTATTATTTCTGCCATTATATCAATTTTTTTCTCATCAGAAATTTGTGGTCTGCCAGATCGTTTCGCATCATTAATACTACCCGTTGTTTCAAACTTACAAAGAAGCTTCCTTAAATAAGTCCTCGAAACGGGGCGATCGGGAAACCCCCCATTACAAATGCGATCTGCTGCATGAATATTTTGTCCAGTTTCACCAAGAATTAGGATCGCTGCTACTTGATCACCTGAAGCACGTACCATTTCGCTTCTTGGAGCACTTAAACGTTCGACTCACAACAGTTTAACAAATTATTGAATGCACAAAAATATTGAAAGTACCAAAAGCTGCTAAAACAGTTAAACGTTCTATCAACAATACACAAATTATTAAATGTACAAAAACTTGGACAATTACAAAAACGTCGAATTAGGGAGACTAACAAAAACGTCAGCTTATTTGACAACTATCTAGAGGCGGAGCTTGAATTTGGAATTTTAGTATTAACTGATTTAATTCATCACAGCTTTGCGTTTTTTAAAAGCGAGTTGCCAAAACTGCCATAAACACAAACAAAATTAGTATCATTGAATAGGTTTCTTCGATACCTTTTAAAAGAGGTTTCGCTTGCCGTAGGGTTCCATTTAAAATTATTGGTCACAATTGCCTTGTGACGTCATCTTTGACGATTTCGTCATCTATCATCACTAGTAGGAAAGTTTACAACCTTTAATATTCAGTTTCCGAATTTCACTTGTTTATGTACAATCGTTCCAAAAATAAGAGGGGGGGAGAGGACTTCTGAGAAGCACTGTATAGTTGTAGAAATAATTAACATAAATCTCAAACAAAAGCAGACCCAAAACCGTTTCCTGCGGTACACCAAGGTTAATCGGTTTGTGCTCAGAAAATGTATTTTTATAGAGAACTATTTGGAAATGAATGTTTGAGTAAGTTTCAATTTAATCTGAAGTAGTGCCTCTAAAAAAAGTATTTCCGAAAGTATATTGTGGGAAACACAGTCAAAGGCTTTCGTTAGATCCAGAAGTGTGACTCCCACAATTTTCCCGTTTTCAAGTCCCCCAACTTTAGACAACACTCCTAGCAGCATCAGTGATTGAGCAATTTTCACGAAAACCAAAGTGATATATGTATACAAAACAATTTGTTTCTTTCAAAATAATTGATAAGTCTTTTCTACATCAGCTTTTCTAAAACTTGAAAAAGTACTTATGATTAATATAGATCTGTAGTTGTCGGCCATCTCTTCGTCTCCCTTTTTGTGAAGAGATATTACTTTTGCAAACTTGCAGATGTCTGTTTGTAAAAATTAAGTTTATTAAATTTTTTAAAGGGGTGAGAATTATCTCCTGAAATTCCTTTATGATTTTGCTATTCATTCCATTGATATCAGGAAAAACTGAATTTTTCAATGACTCAATAATTCCTCGTAGTTCGTCACACGTGACAGGAGTTGAAAAGAAAGATGATCCAGGGGAAGGAAAGCTTCGAAAATTCACTAGTGTCAAAATTTGTACATTAGGCAAGGATTTTATGATGTCAACTGCTACACTTCATTGAAATCTAGTAGTTTTATCATTGAGCCAATCACAGAAAATACTCCCGTTTTTTCCCGTTTATGCACGGAAAAAACATCCTTCTAGAAATCGGCACGGGAGAAATTTGATCTATATTTACCGATTACTCCCAAATTCAGTTGTACCAGGTTCATGGCAATGTCATGTGCAAAACTTCTCAATAAGCTGTGATGTGAACTCAATAGAAACTTCCGGAAATCCCAAGCAAAATTGCCTTTGAGTGCACTGAATGCAAGAAGATGCAATCTCTCAGTTAACTCATAGGCAATGTATAGGAACAGCTTCATTCTGAATTATATATTCAAATTCAAAGGTTACCTCGACTACATATCACTACCCAAACCACCAATGGAAAAAGATATTACCTTTCGTAAATTTTTATCGAATCCTTTAACAGTTTCCAAATATTCTCTTATCTCCGGAAGTTTAATCTTGCTCATAGTTAGCTTGTTTATATTCGATGTTCAGATGAATATTGTTGATAACACTCGAAAACGCTTGGGTACAAATGACACGTAGTTGAAATTGTTTGATAATGTATTCATCGAAATTCTCCATAAATTAATATCAACCGCCACACATATGGAAATGGATAATGTTTTTTTAATACGAGGCCATTCGGAAAAGTAGACTATAATGAATGAATATATATAACAAGCTTTTATTTAGTTTCACCTGTCCCGGTATCTGTCTGTAATCAAATATTACAAGATAAATTTGGCCCACTTCTAGTTGCCCGATTAACGTAAAATTTGACAGGTGTTGGAGAAAAAACAAAATGGCGGACGAGATTTGTGTTTATGGTCCGATTCGACTCAAAATTTCTATGAGAGGGGTTTCGGGGACAAAGCTTATGAATTTTTTGTCAAAATTAAAAATGGCGGCTCCAAGATGGCCTACGATCTCTGTGATTATGGTCCGATTCCATTCAAAATTGGTATGTGGAAGATTTCGGGGTAGGACATTATGAATTTAGTCGAAGATTCATGAATTGAAGATGGCAGGAGGAGTTAATCTTTAGATGGTCTCCTCATTGAAGAACCAGATTGCTCAGAACTTACAGGAAAAAGGCATCATAATGACGATGCATTAACAAAAATGGGTACTTACTAAAAAGCACAAAATAAAATAATTATTAAAAAAAAATTTTTTTAAAGACAAGCTTCTATTTAAATGCGTTAAAAAGTAAAAAATAATTGCTTTGGATGTGCGACGTAGGTTATTCCGTGAGTTATAAAATCTTGTCGCTTTTGTATTCAAACTGAAAACTTTGCGCGACAAGCTTTTGAATAACCTACTTCATCCAAAGCAATTACTTTTTACTTTTTAGCGCATTTGATTAAAAGCTTGTCTTAAAAAGGTTTTTTTTATTAATATTTTTATTATTAACTCGATGTTTGAAAGGTATTCTCTATAGAAATCAAGCAACCAATAAAGTTAATAATATCTAAAGTTTTTTGAGCAGGTAAATAGTGCTCTCCACTTTTGGATTTTCTCCGTCCCTGGAAGTAAAAATATCAGTATATCAGCTGGAATCGAAGACATCTATATACGATATGGGTACACAATATGTCCTTGAAAAATTACACAATACAAAGGACCCTGCTCAAACCTAATGGAAAAGTGATCTATGTGGGAATTGCCTGAATTTTTTATACTGTTTAGAGAAAGCCTTCCTGATCAAAAGATTCCATTGCGCTAAAGTCCAATAACTATTGGACTAACTATTCGAAGATAATGGCCAATGGTACTGGAAAATGAATATTTCATTGGTGTTGGGTGGAGTCACCAATTTTTGTTTTTTTCACGAGACATTTATAAACGATAAAAAAATGGGCTACGATGAGACTATCGACTGCACGTCCCAGTACCATTGTTGCTACATTATGGTTCTTGGCATATGCGTGACATGAACATGAAATTCGGTATGTTTAACCATTTTCAACTGCAGAAGCTGTTTCTATAAGGAGCAAATCAAAAACTCACTTCGCTTACACGAGCGTATATGCGAAGTAAGGGAACGAACAATAAAGTGTATAGTCCATCCAATATCAATTGCAGAAGCTGTTTCTATAGGGAGCAAATGAAAACTCACTCCGCTAACACGAGCGAATATGCGAAGAAACGGAACGAAAAATAATGTGTACTACTGGTAAACATTCTCCGTCGGCGAACGGTAGATGAAAAGAAGATCAAAAGAGCCGATAGTCAACGTGGGTTTGAGTGACCGCAAATCACCAGTTTCAAGAGTCAGTAAATGAAAGCCAGTAGCGTCTCTGGTCTGAAATTGAAATAGGTTTTAATGTTGACGACTGGACTACGGGGTGTTGTGAACTAACCCACCACACCTGTAATACCAGACGTTATTCGTTAGGTTGGAAAAACAGTATTAAAAGCATCGACTATCTGAATATAGTCGAACCGGATATGATATAGGGAGCGGTCTACAAATATCAATATCCTTTCTTTCAATACCGGAACATGGGCTGTTTATTCAGGAAGTACTACCGTTCAGAAAGATTCGAACCAATCAATGATTTAATAAAATAATAATGCACTCATAAAAGTTAAGAATGTATATATATATATTTAATAAAAATTGACACACAATTCTATCAATCGTCTATGAACGAATGATAGGCAACAATATTCATACAATGAAAACTAATGTAGCGTATTGGCAGATAATTCTGCAATGGGCTTCACAATAGAAATAATTTTACTAAAAGAAATCTTGCAATCAAGTGCTGCAAACGACTAACAATAATTCTCTTTTTGAAAACTTGGTGATCTTGAAAACTATGGACATACTTTCTAGACACATACACTTTTTAATGGGTTGGGTTTTGCCATAAACATAAATACAGAAAAACAAACATGAGACTCACCCTGTTTAACACTTATTCACTGGAGTAGTTTTAAACGGCAATTAGATTAGACTTTATTATTATCAGTTCGTTTTCTCCCGCGTCAATCGGTTATTCTAATTAATTCGTCCGGTATATTCGTATACAGATAAGGTTTTTCTAAGTGATAGTGAACCATTGAAATTGCGGAATCCCGTTATTATCTCTGTTTTGGAAGCTTGTCGAAAATAGGCAGATTGTGGAAAACTTTACTGTTCACTCGTGTTTTTACTAAGAGTTTCAATACTTGATTTGAATTGGCTGAGTTTCTATGTTTGCTGAAGTTCACTACACTGATTGGGAAACTCTCATTATTATTGTACGATACTGTAGTTCGACTAACTTTTTAACCTAACTTTTGAGGATGACATGTTTCTAGTTCACTGTCGAACATCGAATGCCCTTTGTTGATATGAAACTCACGCTTTTATAACCCTTCATCTGATCACGTGATAATTTGTCTAACCGCGCCTAGCGATTATAATTATCTTCAACTGGTCGTAATAAAAATAATTAATGGGTTGTTTTGTTTCTGTCATAGATAAAAATATATAAAACATAATTTTATGCCTTCTCTGGGAAAAGTTATATTTAATGACTGTCATACGCGGTGAATTTATGGCGTCTAGACGGGTCGATCCCCGGGTGAATTACGAGTTTGTTTACTTTTTTAATGATGCGGTGTGGTGACACCTCGCATTATCGCTTCTTTTAACGGCTCTGTGTTTATCGACTTTGGACGGGTGTTAGAATTATGGTAGTAAATAAAACTGATTTTCTTATCTCGCTGTGACTGTAACGGGTAGCAATAAAAACTTTGTTTTGCTCTCCTAGATGAGTCATGTAAGAATTCGGTATACAATGGTTACGTCTTGGTAATTATCTTTAAATGCATTTCTGTAATTACAGGGCATAACATTAAAATATTTTATAGTTTTGTCGTGTTTTGTTGGAAAAGATGGCTTTTTTCGACCATAGGAAAATGAAATTATGATGATCCGATTGTCTATTGATAGAGACTTCCTCGCTTATGGCATATTTTTCTATTTTAACGTATTTTTTTAATATTCAAATATCTGAATAAAATTAGTTATCTCCGCCACTGCTGCTCAAAGGATTCCGCCGCAAGACATTTTTAATGCTTCTGCAATTGATATTGGGAAAACTATAGTCAACGTGAGTTTGAGTGACAGCTATCTAGTTCTACAGAAGATTCGCCTGAGCCAATCAAAACGGACCCCAAGCCAATGATAATGCTTGTAGGTCTCTCGATACGTTGAGAGGCCAAGAAAACTAATAAATCACGAGTTATATTTGTTTTTCAAGGGGTCTGAATAAATAAAAGCCAGAAGCGTCTCTGGTCTGGGATCGAAATAGGTTTTAAAATATTTTATCGTTCTGATGTGTTTTGTTGGAAAATATGGCTTCGACCATAGGAAAATGAAATTATGATGATCCAATTGCATTTAAACACATATTTCCTCGCTTATGACATATTTTTTTTTTTATATTTCAACGTATTTTTAAAATATTTGAATATCCAAATAAAATTAGTTATCTCCGTCTATGCTGCTCAAAGGATACCACTTCAAGACTGCGAAACTTGTTTTTTATGCTTCTGCAATTGTAAATGGTTTAACTTATACCTGCCGCCGCCGTATAGAAGTATAAAAACACAAGTTAATTCACTCCTAGTCCTAGTTGCTTGCGCGTGGCGGGGCATGAGGGCTACTCTGCTAAGAGCTACTCTGTACGAGGTTCGATAAAAAAATATGTAACCATGATGTGAGTTTATCATTCCACACAATAAATGTCTCATAAATTGAGAACTGTTTCTTCTTTAGCAGCTAATAGGAATTAATATAAAATAAAACAAGGTGGTGAACTGAACGTATATTTTGTAAAGTAAGTGAGTATATAATTTTGGTCAAAAACTTCTCTATACTCAGGGCCGGATTAAAAGGTGTGGAGGCCCTGGGGCAAACAAGTTTTTTTTTTATTTATTGCGGAACAAATCAAATTATTTTGACACGAGCATATGTAGGTATAATAAAATACAAGAAATAAATTAAATTACAGCGTAAACAAAGAGATTCTTGCGAGCTTTTTTCGACGAGAAATCATTGATGATTTTGGTCAAATCCAGCATCCGGAGAAAATCATTCTCAATGCTAAGAAGCGATAACTTTGATAGGCGGCTTTGTCTCATCGTAATTCGCCTATTTTTTTCATTTTTGAAAATGAGCGCTTTCCAGTGCAATTTGACATCATCACATTCTCAGTTGTAATATCACAAGAGAGTGAAAATAATTCGACAGATTTTCGAAAACTTGTTGCCAGGCAATAGACAAGAGATACCAACTGGCTCGAGTGGCTATTGCCAACAAGTTTGAGAAAGAAATCTAGATGATTATTTTCTATATATCGAACTCTCGTGTGGTATTCTTTAGATTATTTGTTGATGTTACGATCATAAACACATTTCCTTGCAAAATTATATAATGTACTAAACCGGTTTTGATTCATTTCACACTTTTCATGCGAACTGATGACAGACGTCAAATTAAAAATATAGGTTGTCAGACAATAAAAACAAAATACCTCAAATTATTCCCGCGACAATTTTCTAGGTAGAATATTCCCACTATTGATTGGCCAGAACGTATATGAATTATTTTAATTGAACGTTTCCATTGGTTTCTAGCAATGTCAAAAAATAATAACTGTAATTTCAATGTTTGAGAATGTAGCTCTGAAATTTTGGTTTTCAAGAATTTGATAGTAGAACATCTTAGATAGATATATAGATAGTCCTTTTCAGAAGGATTTACATTTGTTGCGGAATGTCATCCTTCTCTTAGACTCACACTTTCAGATTTCGGGGATTTCTCTGTTACAAGCGCGCCACTCAGCGGACACTTGTCAACGCCAATAAATAGGAAAAACAGGTATAGATGGGCAAAGTGTTTGTAGAATCGGCAGAAAAATAGTCAACAGAATTTGAACTTTTGTTCTATTATGGAATGCGCACAGGGCTCTTATAAATAATTTGATGCAATCATATTCATAAATTGAAATATTATTTTCTTTTGCTTATGATTACTGAATTTCATTGTGTATCTAGATCGCTTGTGTCATTCGAAGAATACATCGACAGAAAATCCTCCATTTCATAAAAAAAAATGTATATATTTTTTAAATTCAATTGTTCTTGATTTTCCAGCTAATTTCGATACGATATAATATTTTGTATAATAGTATGATGTTTCACTTGGTGATCGTTTCTCGCATATACACATGATTCATCAGATCGAAGATTAATATCAACCATGGATTTTGACAAGAATACGAAAAATGAGAGGAAAAAGTGGGAGAACTGCTATTTCGTTGTCAGATTTTTTATATATAATTTTGCATATCCTTCGGTATTTGTTAATAAATTTTACCTAAAATTTTGTATGGTTAGGCCCCTCTCTTGTGGAGGCCCCGGGGCTGCAGCCCCGTTGGCCCCCCTCTTAATCCGGCTCTGTCTATACTAAAGGTTTCTCAGTATGATGAGGTTTTGATTCTTTTTATTAACAATTGTTTTATAATAGTACAATAAATTATCACCCTTGTGGAGAGAAATAATAAATAATCTATAGGAAAATTAACACAAGGGTGAGGAATATTGACATTCGAGAAAATAGTTTTAAGATGGTTGCCTATGCAATCAGCGACACATAAATCGTTGGGATGATTTGGAAATTATGTTTCTAGATGAATGACACTTTGTAAAAAGGAATCCGAAGGCATACATAAATTTCCAAACTGTCTGGCTTTTGTATTATTGTATGCTTTGAGATAACGATATACATCTGATTCGTTTGATGTGGTACTAGCCGCCGTGACAAAATTTGTTCAATATTCACATGAATGATTTCCTGAACATCGTTAAAATCGATGGGGTCAACTAGGAGAAGGAGTTTTTTTTTCGCGTTCAGACCCTCAAATGGTCCCCCGTCCTTCTTGAAAAAGTCCCCTGGCACAATCCGCATTTCTCTACGACCCTCACCTTTAGGCTGTGCGCTTCCCCGTGGACTATTTTGAATAACGAGAGTAGTTTTGATTATATCTGTCAAACTAGATGGTCAATCACTTTGATTTTTTTTCACAATATCTGTGATACCCTGCTCTAGCTCCTCCTCGTTTTTCATAAACTTCTTAATTTTAGTACTAACGGTAGAATTAATAATGTGCGCTTCCCCGTGGACTATTTCGAATAACGAGAGTAGTTTTGATTATATCTGTCAAACTATATGGTCAATCACTTTGATTTTTTTTCACAATATCTGTGATATCCTGCTCTAGCTCCTACTCGTTTTTCATAAACTTCTTGATTTTTGTACTAACGGTAGAATTAATAATGTGCTGTTTGCCTATGCATTGTCCATATGTTACGTGTTAATTGAGTCAACTTCAATTATATATATCTCGGGTTCGGGATGGTGAAACTTGTTAAAATTATAGAGGTGTTGATCACATGTTAAACAATACGTACGTCAAATTTTAATAATTTCCTAATTCAACTGTCCCGTGGCGGAACTACATTAAAGTCATTGGCCAGAAAATTAACTTTATTGTAAAAAAGCGTGAGATGCTTGATATCAGTTGTCTTGATTTTTTATCGCTAGCTATTCGTAGAGTCATTATGAAAAATAAGTAGAGATTACCCCACTCATTTTTCTTTAATGTTAATTTTTGACTCAATGACTTTATTCTTATTACTTTTAACTTTTCAATTCATTGCTACGAAATCTGTTCTTTTTTCAGTTTTGTAAACTATTATTCTATTTTAAACTTTCCAACTACAGGAGAAAACTCCTCATCGATTAATTCATCCACATGAGGAGTTTTCACTAACTTTTGGAAAAAGTAAATTGTAGGGGAAGTTGATATGGCTCTCCATACCTCAACCTATATGGTCTTTTGACGAAACATTTTTAATCGACGAAACCAAAGAGGAGGAGGTTCTCTTAGTTGACGCGGATATTTTTTTTATGTATGATCACGCATAACTTTTCACAGACCAGTTCGATTCCAATGATTCTTCTTCATTTGGATAGGGTGTATTTCGAAGTTGGTTACATTCGGATTTGAACGAAAAATCCATTCCTAAGGGTAGCAAAATGGAGGATATTGATCGTTCACCCTCTGAATTTTGGTCCGTTAACAGATTCTATCAGGCATAACTTTGTAGTGGGTTTTCCAATTTGGATGATTTTCTTTAATAGATAGGCTATACCTCATAGTGGATTATATTCCAATTCGAAATAAAATAGTTCACCCCTATGGGTAGTGAAATAGGGGATAATTGATTCTGCACTTGTGAACATTGGCACACATATGTAGTTGAAATTGACAGATCCTCCTGCATCCGTCACAATAATTAGATTCTATGAAAGGATGGAATTATATACAAAGTGATGAAATCAACTAACCAGAACTTTGAAAAATAATTTATATTATATAACAATAAATAGTTAAAGTAGATAATCATATTATTTAACAGTTAATAGTTGGTGTAAGGTAGGTAAGTAAGTATTTTGGAAGTAATCAAAAATTAAGTGGGTAGTGATTAGTAGATTTCAGCCACAAAAAATTCAAAAAGAAAAACTTTTTAACCAAAAATTATAACGACGAAAAACTCAACTGAAAAACAAAAAATAAAATAAACCTTCTTAGTCTTAATGATAATTGAGCTCCTAAACTAATGTGAGCAACTAATTTTGAGTCGGCGCCAAACAAACTAGCAATTGAATTAGGTAAAGAGTAAAACGATGGCAGCGAGATGCATAGCGGCGTTTTAAATACTCCTTCAAAGTAATATAATGATCTTCAATAATTGTTTGTTTGGCGCCGAATCAAAATAAGCTACTCACATTAGTTTAGGAGCTCAATTATCATTGATACTGAGAAGGTTTATTTTAATTTTGTTTTTCAGTTGATTTTTTCGTCGGTTTAATTCTTTGTTAAATTTTTTTTCTATAAATAACGGCTTTTTCAATTAGAATCCAAAGCCACAAAAAGCCGTATATATATAAATATATATATATATATATATATATATATATATATATATATATATATATATATATATATATATATATATATATATATATATATATATATATATATATATATATATATATATATATATATATATATATATATATATATATATTAACCAAACAAACGAACAAAGCGGAAATTCGACGACGAAACAAACTGACCACCGTCTATTTTCCTTTAATCAAAACGTTGCATGGTTGACTTGGAAAGTGAAAACAAACCGCATTAAATCCTCATCTATATATATAAAAAAATATGAAAGATGAAAAAACATGAAAGATCATGGCCTGTCTGGCATCAATCATCATATATGTCCCTTCTTTCTAATGTTATATATTCTAATTATTGTAGACTTGAAAAAGCCTGCGGGGGGCCTCCAGGAGAAACCATATAAAAAACACAGAATCCATACTTGTTTTACTATTCATACAGAACCAATCCCCAAGAAACTACCACTGTCAGAAGTATTTATTCTTGGGCGATGTTCCCTGCACGCCAGAGGCGATGGTTATTTCTGAAAAACGATATTACAATGCAAAAGAGGCTTGTACTCAAATTCACTATTTGTTCACGTTTTTCCTGAAAAAAAAGCAGTTCTAAAAAATCCGACTATAAGTTTCACTTCCCATGGAAGCACCCTGTATCTTCTGTTATTGTTAAAGTAGAATGATGAAACTAGCGGCAATAGGTGAGGGTCATGTTTAATTATTTCAAAATTACAATACAATATAACATTGATTATTCATGGACCTGGTGACCATCCGGTAGAAATTTATTATTAGTTTTTGAATAATTTTCTAAATCCAATTAGGTGAATTATTCTAGTGAGTGATACGATATATATTTAGAAATATATATTTATATCTGCAAAATGGATATGAGCTATAGTGGATGTCAGTCAACCCTACATAATAATCGATTGCCTTTTGGAGTTTTCCAGTATTCCTCTCTAAAGACACACATTTTAACTTTGAGAATATTTATTTAGTGAAAAAGGTACAGATAGTAAACTTGTTCCGATTACAAATCCAAAGAGACTTCCTGCCTATCGTGCCTCCTAATATTGTTTTTCGAAAATTTCGGTTGGATGATTCGGATGTGCTTCCATGAGAAGTGAGACACCCTGCATAAATACTTGAATGCCTCAGCTAAAGCGTTTCTGATCTTGATTAATTGAATATAACAAACGTTAAAAAAAAACATCAAAATTGGTGGGTTTAGGAGTAAAAACCTTTACTGACTCGACTATTATTGGTAAGTTCCAATAAAAGATTCTTCAAAATGTTTTTTCTAATTTTGGCATTTAAAGTGACATTTTTCAAAACTCATTAACGTTATCAAATGTTTTACTTTTCATCACTAGTTGCGAAAAGCAAATTTTTTCGCAATTGGTGATGAAATAGTATATTACATTACTAGTGCGGAAAGTGACATTTTTCACACGAGTGGGAAATATCACGAGTGTGAAAAATCACTTTCGCGCGAGTAATGTACGTTATTTTTCCTACGACCACCTATTTTATTAAACAATATGTAAATATTAGATCGTGTATATTGAGTTGCCTGACTAATCTTACGTTTTATATGTGACAGTCTATGTTTGAATATTGTTTCTATTAGAAGTGCACATGAATTTAGATTTACTTTTATAGTGAAATAAAAAAATAACGATAATTAACGTTTATTTGAAAAAATTAAAATAAGTAAGTACTTATTAGATACAACTGGGGAACAAATTGAATTATTTGGAACAATAAAAATTAAAAGAAAATTGGTTATTGTTACAATTTGTAAATTGTAACGGTGTTTGCAAAAGATTCCGTTTCAATATTTTTGTTTTAATAAAATGAAAATACAAGAAATATCATAATTCTATTAATGTAAATCGACTTACGAGATATACATATCTCTGATAACGTTAATTCAAATCTGAATTAGCTCAGATGGAAGAGTATACGGTAGATGACCGCAAGGTTGTCGGTTCGATTCTCGGCGTCAACATTTTTTCTTTGTTTTCTACAAATAATTAGTTTTTAGTCCAATTTTTATGTAAATAATATCAATAAGGAAAAGCAATTAATAATTACATCTGTAAATCTTACAGGATTCACAGGTTTGACGGCTTATTGACAGCCGTGCGGAAAGTTATTTTCCGCACTAGTGCGGAAAGTACTTTCCGCACGCGTGAGAATAAAGGTCACTTTCCATGGGAGTAGAGAGTGCGATATGTGTTACTTTCCTATGTGGTCGTAGGAAAAGTAAATTTCACCACCAGTTGCAAAAAATACTGGAATAAAATTTGTTATAATTTATTTATTTGTAATAATGCTAAACTGCTTGAAGTACTTTTCACCGTTATTATATTCTCTGTACATATTATGAAGATTACATTTTATTCGAATTCATTACACAATATGTATGGTAAAAACTAATTATAAATATTTATAATATAATTTGAACAATTGGTGATATTGACCCCCGCTGACAACGTAGTTTTCTATGTAGCATTAATTTCCGTTTTTCCATGGAAGTCTCTCCAAGGGCGAGAAAACGCTTTTAACGCACTTAAAAGTAAAAAATAATTTTAATATTCAACGACTATGCAAAAAAGCGTGGGGTGCTTTGTGCAAATCAATTGAAATTGTCCAAGATCCCAGAGCTGGCAAACCTACGTCATATTAGCAAAGCTGAAATTTTGAGTATGAGTAGTGTGATATGTATTTGAGAACGTGTGCGTACTTGCTAGTTCGGAAACGGGGCCTTTTTACAGGTAACAGGTACAAAAGTACATAAAAAACTTTCTTACTTACGTAAAAGTATGGTAATGCGTTTGAAAATTATTAACGTTCAGTAAGCCGAGCGGTCTAAGGTGCGAGGTCTTGCTCAAAAGTTAGCGAGGGTTCGAATCCCCCGCCTGACGAGTTTTATTTAAATTTTTACTTTACAATTGAGAAATGATATGTTTTTTTATTCGAATATTCATCGTCGTTGAATATTAAAATTATGTTTTAATTTTTAGTGCGTTCAAAGCGTGTTCTTCAGTTTTTTTAATTATATATTTTTTATACTTCTAACTTGAATTAAAAAGGATCGCAGAAATTCACTCATTACGAAAAATAGTGCTTTTCCCAACTGGTTGCACAAATAACTATTATTGATATATTGCTCAAAAATCCATAGCGATACCGAAAGCGATACCAAGTTGTGCAAACAAAACGTGACAGCCACCTACTAGATTTTTACGATTCCATTTACAGAAGATCCGTTCATGCACAATGTTGTATTTAATTTTTTTAACAGTAAACTATTGCTTTGACGGAAACAACACAATCGTTAAAAAAGTTTTTCAAAAATGAATTGTTCTTTTCAACACATATTTTAAAATTGGGAAATTTTGTTTTGTTAAAAAGTTCTGGTAAAAAATGGAATAGGGGTTGCATGCACCCCTTTAAAAGATCATAACAAAATTAAAAAAATATTCATAGGTAGCTTTTTTATTGGTAGAATATGCCCACAAAATGTCATTTTTTCAACTCTGCAGCAATTTCAAGAAAAGATCATATTTTTTTCTCATTTTTGGAAGCGTATAACTTTTCAAGGAAAGGCCTGAGAGCTTTTGTTTTCATGAAAGACCCCCTTTAATTTTCGACAAGGAATCACACCATGAAAACTTTCGCACTTATTTGGTAACACCCTGTAGATGATTCTTTTTTTATTGTATAGGGTATGCTTGTAAGTTAGTTCCATATGAATTTGAAAAAAATTACACCTTTAAGGGTAGGAAAATATGGGATGATTTATCGATTTCATACCTGTGAACCGATTCTGTTGAAACTTGGCACACATATGTAGTTCTGATGACACTACAACAAAATGGAGGCCCGAAATTGATCTTATGAAGGAGATGAAAGACGAGGGATCTCCTCAATGGTTCACAGCAGCTACCCCTTGTTTGGGGTAATATGTACATATATAATTACATGTCCTGTCTAACTAGCTCAATAATTGACTGATATATGATAAACGCTCAGACCAAACCGCTAGTCCTAAGAACTAAAATTTTTAAGCATAGGTGTGAAAAGGTGGGTGAGAAGGGGGGTGAAAGTACAGTTGGTTTTTAAATTAGAGTCATGGAAATTAGTATTTTGGCTCTTCTTCACAAATGAAGATAAATGTGTTTCAGAGTTTTCGGAAATTCAACCCTAAAGGAGTAAAATAGTGGTTGAAGGTAGGTATAGTTAGTTTTGAAGTTAGGATCATAAAAATAGGGGGTCTTTATTGCAAATAAAAAATGTGCGTTGAAGGGGTGAAATGGGGGTTAACTTAGGATTGAAAGTTTGTATATGAATTCCGTTAGTTTTCAAGTTAGGGTCATTACAATTGGTATTTGTTACAAATAAAAGAAATATATATTTCAGTGTTTTTGAAAATCTAACTCCTAGGGGATTGAAACAGGGGGGTGAAAGTTTGATACAAGAAAAGAATTTCGCATTTCAGTATTTTTATTAGAGCTTCTATACTGAGAAGTTTGGGAGGATATTTCGGAAGATGCCACCCACAAACACTCTTACATACATACAAAACATTTGTTCGACCATTATTAGATTATAAAGCCAACATTTATGCAATTTTAACGCCACACAAGAGCACTCAATAAAATCTACTGAAAGAAGAATACTCCGAACCTGTCAATACCTTCCCGATATCCCCATGCAATGAAGTTTACAACAATATCGATTTTGATCCAATCTTATTACGTTTTCAGAAGCTGAGACAGGGATACGTCGACCGGACCATCAGCGGAGACAACGAGGCAGCGAAAGTAACGCTGATGTCCCCCTGGAGCCCCGACGTGGCCTTCGCCAAAAGCCCAAGAAAAAATTCCCGTTCCTGCCAGCCCGACTCCTAGCCACTTCCAGAAACCTACCTGATGAATACGCCAACCATTTGGACGAAACGCCGTTTACCCTCAGATAAGAACAACATTCATCAGGAAAACCCTATCCAACACCAAAACCAACCCAGGATCGATATTGATGCGAACAACACCCCCCTGCACACCCACCACCCCACCAGGACCACAAAAATCCAAACCCCAGACTTTCCGTGGATGCCAGCCAGGACAGTATTCCCGCCCCGGAAACCCACCCTCCCCCAGCAGCCATCAAGAAAACTTTACAACAATCAAGAACAATCAAAATAAAATAAAATCACTATACTTTTTATTTCACCCCCTCCCCAATCCCAAAACAACGCACAAAACAGACAAAAATAAGAAATACACTTCAAAAATCTCAAAAAGTAAAAAATAAAAAGAAAACATATTCCAAATTGAAAAAACCACCAAAATTCAACAAATAATACCAAAGAATGCAAAATTCCACAACATAAAAACAACAAACAAATAATCGAAAAATTCAAAGCAAAAACGAAATACAAAAATCCAAAAAAAAAACAAATCGATAAAATTCACATACAAAAAAAACAAATGAGAAAATAAAATCTCACCAATTCAGAATAAATGAAAAAGCAAAATAACAAATTACTCAAAAAAAATCCCAAATAAATACAGAATAGTTCTGAAAATCACAGATAAACACAGCTTGAAATTTCAAAAAACAATAACAAGAAAAACACTGGAATAAAAAGCATTCAATACATACTGAAAAACAAACAAACAGACAGACAAACGAACGAAAAACAATCCCAAACCAATCCCACTAATCATACCTCTATTTTTCAGTATTACAAGTACAATTAAAGAAAAATTATAAAATAAAATATACAAACAGGAAATGAGATATTTAGAAATGTAACATTCGTGTGCACAGGTTTTCTGCGGTTTCCCATAGCACGTTCCTTCAGAACGCCGAATGGCACGAATGAAAAAGGAGGATAAAAAGAGCCGCAGCTCTCCTCACACCCAAACAAAATTTTAGATAGAAACAGCAATGTTATCATTAGGAAAAATAATAGTATATTAAAGTATAAGTGGATAAAAAGGGCTTTAAAACACGCGCGATTTTTCGAGCACGACGGCGCAGCCGGAGTGCTCGAAATAGAGCAAGTGTTTTTAAGACCAGTTATCCACGAATACTTTACGTTATTTTTTTTTATTGGTGCACTTTGAAATCATATATACTGGTATTATTACTACAAAAAATAGAAATAAGAACTAATAATGCAAGAAGGTTGAATTCGTGATGTGACATCAGTATACATTTCGTTGTCATGGAAATGAGAAAAACATTCATTTGCAATTTGTTACCAAAGATGAATATTTGTTGTCACCAGTGCTCAAAAATGAATTATTCTAATATCGATTTTTTGAATAGTGAGGCAGAATCGCGGTTAATACCGCGAAAATCCAGTGATATATATAAAAAAGAATATGAAAAGTTCATCAAATGGATGGAGGAGCACATATAAATGAACGAATTGTGAGTAATATCTTATTTGACGTTACGTCAGATCAATAATCAAAAATATGTCATTTAGACTTCACGTTTCTCGATTTGTTGATGTTGTCATGGTAACCTTTAAAAAACGCGCGTTTTTTAAAGTTCGATTTAAACACGCTGAGGCGTGCTTTAAATGGGTAAAAAGGGGCACCAATAAAAAAAAATATATAGCTGTCCCTGAAAAGAGCGTAGAGCTCTACAGCGGGGACATAGGGAAAAATTTCAGAATATAATAAGAAAATGTATACAAAGAAAATGGAATGAAATTACTTCTGACTTGACTTGAGAAATTCCGTCCCTAAAGGGGCGAGTGAATTTATAATAAAAGAAGAAATACTTTTCAACAAAAAATAAAACCGACGAAAACAGGAACTGAGAAGCAAAAAATCAAATGAACCTTTTTAGTCCTAATTAACTAAGCTCCTAAACTAAAGCAAATGACTAATTTTGTTGCCCAAACAATCAACTGTATCATTAAATTACTTTATAGAAATGATCAAAACAAAATAACATAAATCTCCAGCGATGAACAATAACATTCCAAAAATTCGCTCTCTGCACGACCACTCGCAAGACATGTGCCCTCACGTATGTGCCCGTTTGGGTAGCTGTCTCGCTGATATTGACTTCGGGAACGCTCGGCAATTTCCGGCAAAAGGACGCGCCGCCGCCATGCAGCCTGCTGCCATCATTTTACGCTCTACATAATTAATATGCTTGTTTGGCGTCGACTCAAAATCAGTTACTTACACGAGTTTAGGAGCTTAGTTATTAAGACTAAAAAAGTTCATTTTATTTTTTTATTTTCAGTTTCTGTTTTCGTCGGTTTTATTTTTTGTTAAAAAGTTTTTATGTTGTCATTTCACCAGGAACTTGTTTGAGTATGCAAAAATGGTAGGGTTATCATTCTTTTTTCTCATTATAGAAAAATCGCACCTCTATATATGCCTACACCATCATTTGTTATGAAGTAATTCAAATATTCAGGCCATCATCAGACTTGGATGAGATTAAACGATGAGTCTTCAAATACCACTTATGGTACAGTTATTTCCTTTCGCAAATTCATGGATTTATCTGATTATGTTCCATGTTTTCTTCGTGGGATATCTCCGATTTATTTCCATTTTTTCATCATTCATGTCCATGCCTGTAACCTTACTGGAAAAAAAAATATTATTCATCTATTGTATTACTTCCTGCTCCTGACTTAAGCACTGAAGATGACGAAAGTCGAAAGCGCTTTGCAAAACTTATGTAAATGTACTCTTTATACAAAACAAAAATTCCTATTCAATTCTACGCAAGTGTATTCAGCTTTTCACATTTATTTAAAATTAATTGCCTTATCCTCCACATCAAGAGACCGTGATATCCCAAATAATTAACTACTCCATACATATAATTGCCAGGGCTTGTTTCACTGATCTTGTCAAGCTATAATGATGACCAAATCTATGAAATACCTTGGTGTTTTCGTAGATCAACATCCGCGCTGGGATGATCATATAAGCTACACTCAAAATACTGCGGAAATCTAAATATATATAAAATACGCGTCACGTTGTTTGTCCGCGATGGACTCCTAAACTACTCAACCGATTTCAATCAAATTTGCACACCGTGTGTAGTTTGATCTAACTTGAAAGATAGGATAGCTCACATCTCAATATTATTTTATTGCAAATTATTTGTTTATTGAAGTGAAACTCCTTTAGAATCGTTGTGATTTCAAACTCGATACACGTTCTCGGTCTCCTATTTGTGCGATGCTTCGTAGCGTCCCCACTATCGTCTACTAAGCATTGTCCATATGTATGCTCCTGTGTAGTGGGATAGTCAGTATATCTATATCTTGCTCCAGTTCCGAGCGTTCTACGTGTTTATGTTAGTATGTGTTATTTAGACTGAAGTATAAACTAAATTCATATAGTAGAAAATCAATCATGGAGGTCGCCATGCTTTTCTACAAATGGCATCTGTGTAATAAAGCATGGTGGTCCCCATGACTGGTGTTCTGCTACCGTTGCAATTGAATAATAGTTTAAGAGTCCATCGCGGACAAACAACGTGACGCGTAATTTATATATATTAAGTGTGCAGTTTGATCTAACTTGAAAGATAGCTCACATCTCAATTTATAGCCGCAATATTATTTTATTGCAAATTATTTGTTTATTAATTATCTGTTAGCTCCAAACGATTCTAACAGATGGCGGTATCTGTTGACTGGATTGAGTAAGAACGGGATAACGGGAATAACGGGATAACGAAAAAATGGGATAACAGGAAAACGGGATAACGGGGTAAAAAAAAAATGGGGTAACAGGAAAATGGGATAACGGGAAAACGAGATAACGGGACAACAGGAAGCGGAAGGAGTCAAAAGCATAATCTAGATGGAACAACATAAAGGAAAACATAGAAAAAAAGAACTTCTACGCGGACGAGAGTTTTCGGGAAAAACATTTTAGGGAACATAGAAATTTGGACAGGAAACGTCTGTCGGGTTTTAGTTTTAGTTTATAACAAAAACATTAGCCACAGCAACGCGTGGCCGGGTCTGCTAGTTAATTAATAAATGCTACCAGCTGAGGAACATTTGGAATAAAAAAAAATTGAAAACGGTATATAACGCACTAGCTGAGTCTTTATTACGTTACTGTCTCATTGTTTGGGGTGGTACTTTCAAAACATCGCTGCACAATCTGGAAGTTATACAACACACTTCACTAAAAATCATTCTAAAAAAATAAACGTTTTTCTACACAACTCATATTTGAAGAGTCACAAGTATTCCATTTACAAAAATTATACATTCATCAATCGCTTCTATAGATGATGAATCCGCCTCAATTAACAGTTACTCATGTTTATGATACTCGTAGCACTGCCATGCAAGTCCTTTCGATCCCTTGCTTCAGACTTACCCAAAATCAAAAATTCATAACCTTATATGGACCGAAACTTTATAATTTGCTCCCTGTTGATATTAGAAACATAAGAAATATGAATCAACCAAAAAAACATATAAGACAATATGTGAAAACCCACCCTGAACCATTTTTGAAAATTTTCAATAATTGATAAAAAACAATTTTTTTTATTTTTTTTTTTAACAAATTGCTTAAACAAATGGTCCTCTTCTCTTTCTTAGTTCTCTGGTATATTACAGCCAGGTACCTACAATTTTGTAATTTTAATATTTGCATAGTAAAATATTGTTATAATGTCAGAGGAATGCTCCACAACTCAAGCCCTACTTATGGTGGCTTCTTCTAATATGCTGTTTTATCTATGTTCACAATCATAATATCAATATGTTAATAATATGTACCATAATGTATCATTTCAAATTCTATAGGTTCAAATTCTGTACATTCTATCTCAAACTAAACAAACTTACTTACTTAGTTAAATAAAAAGTTGCATCAAAGAATATTTGAATTTTATTGTTGATCAGTTGCTGAAAAAAACTGTTCTTTTAAGTTAACCCAAAAACATGGAGTAGACTATATATTTGATCCACCTACTTCAGTTATATGGAATCATCTATCAGAAATTATTTATATATATATATATACATATATAACATTTTTTATTTTTTTTATTTTGCATCAGTAATACCTACAATAGTTAATAATCCTAATAATAATTTGCCATAATATTAAGTAATAGTACTCTGACGCAAACAAATAAAGAGAAAGAACACAAAGCTTTCGCTGTCCGTGTCATATCCCATTCATTCGTTCATGCGACACTAAAACATAACAAAGTATTATAATTTTTAATAAGACACAAACATATAATGAATGCACACATACATATACATAGATACATTCCACACATACATACTTATATATTTACATAGATATACATGTAATACAATATTGAAGCAGGAAAATATATATATATATATATATATATATATATATATATATATTATATATCCATAAATTTGTTATAGATGATTCCATAAAACTGAAGTGGGTGGATCAAAGGATATTTGAAATGTATATTTTATTGTTTGTTAGTTGACGACAAAAAAATATTCGCTAAAATCACATATTTCCATCAATTTTGGTGGATAAAATAAAACTTAGAAACATAAATTAGACTATATATAATTCATCTTCAATGATTTCATACAACTGAAGTGCATATGAAAAAATACTACTGATATTTAAATTTCAGTTGCCGAAAAAAATACTATTCGCTAAAAACACGTTTTCACCAATTTAAGTAAATAAAATTTAACTCAAAAACATAAAATGGATTTTAAATAATTTCATACGACTAAAGTTAGTGGATGATGCTTTTAGAATTTTTTTATTTAGCTGAAAGAAAATTAAGGATGTATAGTTAAACCATTTACAATTGTAGAAGCGTAAAAAACAAGTTTCGCAGTCTTGCGGCGGTATCCTTTGAGCAGCATAGGCGGACGTAACTAATTTATTTAAGATATTTAAGTATTTAAAAAATACGTTAAAACTAAAAAAATATGTCCTAAGCGAGGAAGTATGTATTAATAGGCAATCGGATCAACATAATTTTATTTTTCCATGGACGAAAAAAAAAGCCATATTCTCCAACAAAACCCAACAGAACTATAGAATATTTTGATACATATTTCGATCTCAGGCTAGGGACGCTACTGGCTTTCATTTATTCAGACCTCTCCAAACACATATATAACTCGTGATTTATTAGCTTTCTTGCCCTCTCAACGTATCGACACACCTCCAAGCATTATCATTGGCTTGCGGCCGTCTTGATTGGCTCTGGCGAATGTGCTGTAGAACTGGACAGCTGTCACTCAAACCCACGTTGACTGTCGCCTCTTTTGATCTTCCGTTTGCCGACGGAGAATGTTTACGAGTAGTACAAATTATTTTTCGTTCCGTTACTTCGCATATACGCTCGTGTTGGCGAAGTGAGTTTTTGTTTGCTCCTTATAGAAACAGCTTCTTCAATTGAAAATGGTTAAACCAATTCGTTAAAAATGTATTACAAAATAAAATTAACGAGACCAAATCAATTTTAACCAATTTATCATTAACAAACATTAAACTTTTCATTGCACACTTCACATGTTCAGTTTCAACAAAATAAGTAGTGTAACATTTCAACTACTTAGTATTGATTACTTGGTATAATTATTGTTAGTTATTTTAAAAACACAGTTATTGTAAACCACACTACTATTATTCTGTGAATTGAAAAATCCACGATAAAAATTAATATTTTCCTTTTCAACATTGAACGATGGAAGATACTAACCAAAGTTTATCTTTCAGTCGCAGATGATCTCACATCTGATTTTAATGATTTGAGGATTGGTTCTCAAAATGTCATCAGCTGTGCTTCTTTTATCTACTCGTTTCACAATATGTTACCCAATCAACTGGCTCGCATACTCCTATGTCGTCTTCTTTCTGGACTGTTATTTCACCAGGAAATACATTAGCAATTCTGACAGCGATGTCTTGTCTTGTCCTAATGATAATGGTGATTTGATGGGGGATTCTTCACATGGCTGTACTATTTCAACGCAGCACCCATGGTCTTCTTCTAATCGAGGGTCAACGATCTTCTCAGATGAATCAGGGGTGCTATTTTCAAACCCATGAGAGTGAATTCCGCATGCGGATATGTCATATTTTCGATTGAAATTTCAATTGTTGTATTTTGAAATAGGTGAACACTGTTCGTATGCGGTTATGTTCGACTGAAATGCATCGCATGGTCGCATCCATGCGGTACGAAATATTCGCTTACGAAATGACAGGAAAAAGTTGGGAGGGAAAGAGAAAGGCTATAATATTTAGGTTAGAATATATTTGGTGGAGTTCTTGAAATGGATCATTTCAACCAAATTATAAATGTAGCTGCTATAGGGGCCTTGGAAGAGGCCGAAATTCTGGCTCAAAGGCGCAGACGACGACATGAAGTATTGGTTGACCCGTTGGATGACTTAACTGGAAATGAGTTCGTTAAGATATACCGTGTAACTAAGCCATTATTTTATGAAATAGTAAACTTGGTTGAGCCGAATATTGAGCCCACGACAACAGCATCTGGTTTGAGCGTTTCTAAAAAAGTATATAGGAGTTTTTTCTATTCAATAAATTAATCAAGTGGGTTGAAATGGATATGAATTCATTATCTTTGGGTATTAGTGAATACATATTTTATAGGTATTAACAACATTACGCTTCTTAGCAAGTGGAAGCTATCAGCATGATATAGGCAAGCATTTGAACCATGCTATAAGCCAAGCTTCTGTTAGCAAAGCTATTCGAGAAGTCACAGATGCTTTAAATAGACCAGAAATTTTAAATACCTATGTCTATATGCCGAGGAACAATGAAGAGTTACGAGTTGTTCGCAATGGGTAGGTACAAATTGCAATGGAAACTCTCATCATTCAAGAGTGTTTTTTTCAGTTTTTATCAAAATCACCAATTTCCTGGGGTGATTGGGTGCCTAGATTGCACCCATGTTGCAATTTATCCTCCGAAACCAAATGATCCTCTGCATCCTGAAGCAGTTTATGTGAACAGGAAAGGCTACCATTCGATAAATGTGCAACTGGCAAGTTATTTGTAATAAACCAGTGCTTGTATCATAAACATTTTTTCTTCATAGATATGTGACTGGAATTTGAGGATAATGAATGTGAGTGCCAGGTTTCCTGGTAGCACCCATGATATGTATGTCTGGAACAACAGCAGTGCCTCTCGGTATATGCAAAACCTCCATATGAATGGAAATCGTTCTTATTTTTTATTGGGTAAGAATAACTAGGAACGTACCCATATATTGAGTTCAACTTAAAATGTATGTTTTAGGTGATTCAGGGTATGCATTGAGGCGATGGTTACAAACGCCAATTGCACATGCTGAAGAAAATAGTCCTGAAGAAAGATACAATCAAAGACTCACAAGTACACGTTCTCTGATAGAGCGGTGTAATGGAGTGTTAAAATTAAGTTCAGGTGCTTACTAAAACATAGAGTTTTGCACTACACTCCTGATAGATGTTCGCAAATCATCAATACTTGTACCATTTTGCACAATATGTGCATCAATAATAATTTGCCACATGTGAACTTTGGTGATGAAGATGAAGACAGATTTATGGATATTGATTATGGTCAATATAATGATGTAGAAAACTTTGAAAGAGAAATTGGAAGAGTACGAAGAATAAATCCTGATTTAGAGGATGGGCGAAACATGCAGCAGTTTCTGATAAGAAACAATTTTAATCATTGACATTGGATTGAAGCAGAACATAATAAAAGCAAATCTTCATTACTGAGTTATTCCTATTCTTCCTTCCTATCCTATTTTTTCTAGAATAACAATATTATGCAGTGAATATTCTTGAAATATATAACTTTATCTAGAAATGTATCTTTATTATGTATTATTGACTGAATTTGTATCACTCATTTGATCTCAGAGTTTAGGCTATCAACCTATACAACTATTTTGTATTTCTACAATTGAAAATCATTAGAGAAAGGCCAAATTAAAAATATTGTTCAAATACATATATTTTTCATAGAAAAATACAAAATCACAAACTATCGCATATCTTTTGTGAAACTCTATGCTTCCTAAAACAATAAAACTAAATATATTATCAAATCAGGGTCTTACAAGTAATCACAGGTACATAGGTAATAGATACAACTAGAAGAAAATATCAGGTACAAGATTACTCCTTTAACTCCGACAAGTAGACTGCTATATTTTCAAGAGCGACAGCAATTCTATTCTTTGCCTGAATGTCTTCTTCATATAACTTCAGTTTTTTCTTTTGGTACTCCTCAGTCTGTTTTATGTTTATTTCAGAATGCATAGCCAGTTTCTCTGTTGCAGCAATTGTATGATTGAGTCTCCACTCTAACTATTTTCTTCTGTTTTCCTTTTTGTTTTGTATATTGTTGTATTACTTTCTTTTCATTATGTGAGATGGATGGAGTTTGGTCTGTTTGTGTTCTGAATTGTTATCAACCACTAATGCATTGTAATCATGATCAAATTCATGTAATGTAGTGACATCTACTTCTTGGCAAACACCATTTTCAAAAACGGTATCAGACTCCAAAATTTTTGGATGTCCTTCTGTGGCCACAGTGCCAATCATCTGAACAATAGCCTCTTCATTTTCATTTAATGGAGGCAGAATTGGTGGACCACCTCCAGTACCCCTCTGGAAATTTTTGATTTGGCTGTTTTTTCTCTTTGCAGCCACTTTCATATCTTGCCAAGCCTACGGATACATGACTTGAGATTGCTCGAATAATAATCAATAGATACACTTTAACTTACTTTCCGCCACTGCCTCCAATCTTTATGTGCCCCCGGTAAAGAATTCAGAGTGTTGGACACTTCCATCCACATTCCTTGTGCCTTTTTAAATGTAAAATCATTCGAGAATTTTCCTTTCTGCAAAGCAGGATTTCTTTCCAGAAACTCTAACAATTCTGTTTTTTGAGCACTGGACAAATTTCCGGTTCGCTTATTCATATTCAACATTCATCACAACTGCTTTATGCTTTACACCTGCACCTCACTTTTTTCAAACCAAGAAGTGGAAACCATAGAACACCTGAATAATTCAATGTTGCCACTTCTTTATGTGCGAACATCATGTTAAGCGGAAAATTTATTCGATTACAGTTTGAAAATCGTAGCAGTACGAAGGTGACCGGAAATATTCCGCATACGATAACTCGCATACGAAAAAATTCGTTCGAGTTTTAAATAGCACCCCAGGTATCCTGACAGTTTTAGCAATCGGCAATTTCACCGAATGCCCCCTTTCGGATGGTGTTGTTAAAGTATAAATTCTTCCCTTCCAAATTTCTTAGTTCTCTGCCCACCATCGAAAGAAAATCCATAGTCACATATCAGATCCATCCCAAGAATGAACTCGTCATCTATGTCTGCTACGAAACCTCTTTCCATTATTCGTGGCCTTTCGGGGGTTGATGTGAAGTCAGCTTCCCCTCGTTTCGGTGCATTCTCTCCAGTGACCGTTCGTAGGACGAAACTGGCTGTAAATGATCTCACACTGTCTCTATAGTGTATATCAGTATCTATAGTGTATATGACGTCACTTGAGTTCACTTTTCTCCTGATGGCCAAACCATCGGTGGTTCTCCTGACACTATTGACGTGAATGACCCTGGAGGTTTCGTTCGATATGCTGGCCAATTTTGGTGTTTCTGGTACCTTCCGTGAACTCTCTTACTAGATGAACCTGTCCTCGCAGATGGGTAAGAACGTGGGGCTATCTTGGTGGGTGATGACGAGCGTGGTGGCACCCTCAGCTTGCATTCTGAAATATCTACACCACATCTGAAGCGGTTTCTTTCCTCTTGATTGGTTAGTAGAGTTGCTATTCCTGGGTTCCAATTTTTCTAGTTTTTTACTACATCTGCTTTATACACTTTGTGTCTCTTCCTCTTACTTCCGGCCTTGAGGTGTTGAAAGCCGCTTCCCCTTCGGAGGAATGAACCAAGGCTTCACTGCATTTCTTAGAGTATGTCAATCTCAGGGTCTTTTTAACTGACGAAAAAAAAAGAGGAGGTTGTACTTTTTGTTTATGTATGACTACGCATAACTTTTCACAGAGTAATCCGATTTTGATGAAATGTTTTTCAATGGATAGGGTATACTTCGGAGTTGGTACTATTTGGATTTGAGAAAAAAAATTATATTCCTAAGGGTAGGAAAATGGGGGATGATTGTTGGTTCACCCACTGAATTTTTACTACCACGCACAACTTTGTACTGGGTTATCCGATTTAGATGATTTTATTTGTATTTAATAGAGTATGCTTCAAAGTTAGTCTTATTTTCTTAATTTCACCCTCAAGGGTGGAAAAATAGGGGATGATTTATTGATTTCACACCGGTGAACCGTTTCTATTGGAACTTGGCACACATATAAAGTTCTGATGACACTACAACACAGGGCCGATCCTAGGGTATTGGCCGCCCGCGTGCAAATACCAGATGTGCCGCCCCTCCGGAGATTTTTTTCTTATTTTGACTAATATTTAACGTTGACGTTATAAACTCTTGAACTCATCTACCTGTATAACGTCTATTTCACACACACAACGATTTTGGACATACTCAGTGCGTATACCAACGAAAAGTATATAAATCAGTTGTTCTACAGTCTACAGACTAGGTACCTAATCATTATAATTACCTAATTATAAAATAACCTTTCTGGCTTTCTGAGTGGCAAATTTATCAATAATTTCCGTAAAATCTATTTTTTCAGATTTCGGATTCAATAGAGATGATGGCCAAATCTGAAAGCCTTTCTTGTGTCATATTATTTCTCAAGTAATTTTTAATTTGCTGAAACTTCTTTCTCCTGAAGCCACAGAAACAGGTAAGATTAAAAAAATTCTTATTGTTAGAGCAAAATTAGGAAAACAGGAAATGAGATCATTTTTGACTATGATTTCTAATACCTCAATTGGCTGTTTCTTACCTGGAAAAATATCTTTGAATGAAGTTATTTCATTAAACAGTTGTATACCGTCTATATCTTTCACATACTTCCTTCCTCCTGTACCTGTAACTTAATATCTAAGTCCATGCAGGCTTTCATGAGATCATCACTAGAAATGTTATGAAACTCATACAGAAAGCAGAATATTGAAAAGCACTCAGATAATAATGTAAATCTTTCATTTACCAAAGAGATCGCGTGATCAAGAATTGCAAAATAGAAAGAAGTCTTGAATTGCTGGAAGGGATTCAAAAGGGGTTCATCACTGCCCTCGTAATCAAATAAACGGACCTTTTTCCTGAGCCTCGAACTTGGAAATTCGGTATCAATACCTAAATCTCTAGCAAGTGTTGTGGCTGATTCGACAGATATTTTGAAATTATCGTCTGATCTTTGTGAAACAAAATATTTTTTTTAATTATCTAAGCCTTCAATGCATTCCGCGATGTTAAAAATCATGCCAAATCAAAATTGAACACGAAAATTTGAATGATTCAAGATTTTTAATTATTGATTTTGCACCATTTTTTGTTTTCGCGTCTCTGGTGGAATCTTCAATTAAGGCATTTAATGCGGTAATAATGTTTTTGAGGTCTTGCTTTAGAGGTCTAATAGCATTGATACGACTTTCCCATCTTGTTTCACTTAATGGTTTCAAAGTATGACTTTTCACGTATTTTTTTCCCATCGATATGGGGACGCAGAAAAAAAAATTATATACCTCTTGTACCATATCAAAAAATCCAGAAATTTCAGCACTGGAGCTGGCAGCGTCATTAACGACGAGGTTTAAGGTATGAGCCGCACACGGCACGTATAATGCTCTAGGATTGATATCGAGAATCCGTTTCTGAAGCCCTATATTTTTCCCCTCCATGTTCGATCCATTGTCGTAGCCCTGACCACGTATATCTTTAACTTCGAGCTGCAGACTAGGTAATAGCTTCTCTAATAGAAAATTGCAAACCTTCTCCAGTGGTATTAGTTACTGAAAAAAATCCTAGATAAAATTCTAAAACATCTACTTTACTTTTACCATCAGTAGTGTTCACACATCTAATTACAAACGTTATTTGTTCTGTATGACTAATATCGGGCGTAGAGTCGAAAATTATAGTGTAATATTTGGCTTTTATGACAATGCGTGTTATCTCATTACGAATAAATTCGGCTAAAATATGAATTACTTCATTTTGAAAATGCTGCCCTAAGTGTGGAATACGTGTTTTTTTATCTTTGTATTTACTGATATTATTAAGGTGTTCTGAAATAACTGGATCAAATTTGGCCAACATCTCTACTGCCTTCAAAAAATTACCATTATCTCTATGATACAACTCCGTACTAGTTCCTCTAAATGCTAAATTTTGACTGGCTAAAAATTGTACTACAGCAATCATTCTTTCAATCATAGCGCGCCATCGCTTTTTCTCTCTATTGTAAACATTTTGTTGTTCCGCGTCAATTGTACAATTTTTTTCCATCCTCGTCTTTATTTCGCACCACGATCTTATAGAGTTAACGTGTTTTGGAGTATTTTCATGCTTATTGAGGTAATCCGAACAATGACGCCAATCAGAAAAGCCAGTACTTACAAGTTGTGTTGAACTATCTCTACTAAACAATTTACATACAAAACAAAAAATACAATTTAGTTTTATGGAATAGCAGAGCCACGCGCGATTTATTTTCTCCCCGTTCACTAAAGTTTTGTTATAATATGAACAGCTAAATTTTCTGCCACTCTCATCAATCGGAAATTTGAAATCTGCAACTTGTTTGGGACCGTGTTCTATCAATATCAATATATTTTTTTGTCAAAATGTTAGACCAAGTACCTGGATCATCTAGTGCTACTTGAGCAGAGCCCTCTTCCTCTTTGCTCTCATCTTCACATTCGGCTTCACTGGGAATGGGACTGCTTGATGATGATCTTGCAGCTTTATCACCTTCATCGGGTGTGAAATCTATTGATTTATTGTTTGTTTCACTAGTACTGGTGGATGTTGATGGTTGAGAATAATCAAACTCCGCGATTTGATTCAAACCTTTTTGTTCGGGCTCACTTTTATCCGGTTTTCCAAAATACTTTTTCAATGATCCTGCTTGTTTTGAGATTTCTTCTATTCTTCTCTTTTCTATAGAAGGCACCTGACTCTCTTTTAGTTTTTCTGTTTTTGGACGAGGACGACATCTCAAGGTAAAAGGTAAGAAGAACGATAAGTACATCATGGCTCACAGATGCAGATAAAATGAATAGGAATTCTTCAGAAATTTTGAAATTCATCGAAATGACCTCTAAAAAGTACCTAACATTGTTAATGTTTTTTTTTACTTAAAGTGTAAGAATATGGGTTATTCATAAGAAATCTTCATTCCTATTGAAAAAGTTAGAGCAAATTATTTGAAATTAATAATGATTCGTAGCGCTCTTTCAAAATCTGGGTAAAAATTAAAATTTTCATAAACTCCCCCGGTTGGTAACCTATAATTTTGTAAGAAAATTATATTTTGTGCTAACGAATTTTGAAAGAATTGAAAATAAATTTTGAATTTTCAAACATTCTGTACTTATTTTCAAAACGAATCATCGCGACAAAATTAGTTTAAAAATATGCCCACTTTTATTATAATTAGAAAACACCCTGTACAACATTTCATTCGTTCATAAATCTAGTTAAGAGCTTTGATACTTACCACAGTTCTGATTTAAATATTTAAACGATACTCAACAGCAATACCTTGTCACTAATTTCCAATATTAACTTACAGTTGCACTTGATTGTGTTTATGACCAGTCTTATTGTATGTTGATTCAAAATTAAATGAACATTTTGAAATGAAAATGGTTTATATATAGTGGTGAAGTAGCAAAAAAAATTCCGATGCCGCACCCCTTTAACTTTGTCGAAACAATCCATTTCTTATCTATGAAGAAAACCGCTAAAATAAAGTTTCTTTTGACCATTGACCTGTGAGCCGCGTGCCGACTGTGATATATTTAGTCTTTACAAGTAAGTTGGCACAGCGAAAAATAATTCAAAGGAGGCCGCAGCGGCGAAACCTTTGAAAGAAAGCCGCCCGGCGAACAGCAGCACGTTTTTTTTCAAAGGTTTCGCCGCTGGTACCTCCTTTAAATTTTTTTTCGCCGTTCCAACTGACATCGTAAAGACTATACGTACATAAATAAGCCGCCGCGCCGCACACAGGAACCAAACATACTTAGTCGTGTCAAAAATATTACCCTTGGTTTTTTTTATAGAAATTTCAATCTTTTATGCTGCATTTCCGGCTCTGCCATGAATTTTGCTCTCAAATGAAGAATGTGTGTAGTTGAGAGTAGGAGAAGATACTAATGGACAATAGACCAACACACAACACAACTGAGCACTAACGTTTCATTTTTCATCTTTCAAAAAATAGCTGATTGATATAACTGAATGCGGCCTGCGGCCGCCCCTTAGTTTGGCCGCCCGCGAGCGGTGCACGCGCTGCACACCTGCTAGGATCGGCCCTGCTACAACATAATAGAGGCTTGTAGTTAATCTGATTATGGAGACAGAAGACAGTTGAGCGATCTCTTCAACGGTTCACAGTAGCTACATCGAGTTTGGGGTAATATGTACATATATAATTACATGTCCTGACTAACTGACTCACTGATTGACTGATATACGATCAACGCCTAGACCAAAACGCTGGACCTATGAGCAAAAATTTTGACAGCATATTTTTTTTATATTCCATTTCTAAAAGGGGGAAAAGTTGGGTGAGAAGGAGGGTGAAACTTCAGTTGGTTTTGAAATTAGAGCAATGGGAATCAGTATTTGGGCCCTTCTTCGCAAATAAAGATAAATGTGTTTCAGGGTTTTTGAAAATTCAACCATAAAGGGGTAAAATGATGGTTGAAAGTCTATATAGTTAGTTTTGAAGTGAGGATCATGAAAATTGGTATTTGGGGGTCTGTGTTACAAATAAAATATACCGGTTTCGGTGTTTTTGAGAATTCAAACCCTGAAGGGGTAAAATGGGGGTCAAATTGGGATTGAAAGTTTGTATACGAATTCCGTTAGTTTTCAAGTTGGAGTAATAAAAATTGTCATTTGTTACAAATAAAGAAATACGTGTTTCAGTATAGAAATTTTGCCACTAAAGGGGTGAGTAAATTTGTAATAGTCGTCACAAAAAATACAAAGTTCAACGAGGAACAATTCGCTGGTACCAGCTAGTTTTAGTATATAACAATTGATAGTAAAAGTAAGGTGGGTAAGTAAGTATTTTAAAAGTAATCCAAATGAAGTAGGTAGCAATTGGTAAAATTCAGCCACAAAAAATAAAAAAATATAAACTTTTTAACCAAAAATTAAACCGACGAATAAAGAAACTGAAAAGCAAAAAATATAACAAAAAATTAAACCGACGAAATGCGGAACTGAAAAGTAAAGAATAAAATAAACCTTCTTAGTCTCAGTAACTAAGCTCCTAAACTAATGTAAGTAACTGATTTTGAGTCGGCGCCAAACGAACAATCAACGAAACTCATTAAATTACTTCAAAAAAATTATCAGAATGTCACCGCGCAACTCGATGCCATCATTTTACGCCTTACCTACTTCATTTCCTTGTTTGTTTGGCGCCGACTCAAGATTAGTTACTTACATTAGTTTAGGAGCTTAGTTACTGAGACTAAGAAGGTTCATTTCATTTTTTACTTTTCAGTTCCGTATTTCATCGGTTTAATTTTGTTTCAAAAGTTTTTATATTGTTCTGGTTAGTTTATTTCATTACTTCGTATATCATTCCATCCTCTCATAGAATATAATGATTTTGACGGATGTGGAACAAAAATAATGTCAGTAGCGATCTGTCATTGTCAACTACGTATGTGTGTGCCAATGTTCACAAGTGAAAAATCAATTATTTCCTCATTTTCTACCCGTAAGGGTGGATAATTTCATTCGAAATCGAAATATAAGGTATACCCTATCAATAGAAGGAAGAATCATCCAAATCGGAGAACCCAATACAAAGTTATGCCTGATAGAATCGGTTAACGGACCAGAATTCTGAGGGTGAGTTATCAATATCCTTCATTTTGCTACCCTTAGGAGTGGATTTCATCTTTAAAATTCAAATGGCACCACCTTCGAAGTACACCCTATTCACTGTATAATGAATAATCGGGATGCCAGCATAGGCCAACCCACGATACCAATAGTCGTACTCCTAGTGCGTTCTGAGTAACGCAAAACAAATAACGAGAATCTGAGAAATCTGTTACGAATCCAAGAAAGATCACCATCCGTCTACAGCCTGTTTCATGGTTTCCCAATCATCAGGACGGCCTGTGGTCTCTTTCAAATTCGCATCAGACATCTCGTAGAGTTATTACCTATCGGTACGTACAAAAATGTGAAAAGCATCAAATTATAGATAGCGACACCTATAATCTGTGCGGTGAAGCTTAGACCTGTTATCGTGGAATTTTGAAGACACGAAATTTCGTGCACATCAATAGGTCACCGACAGATGCCAGCATAGGCCAACCCACGATACCAATAGTCGTACTCCTAGTGCGTTCTGAGTAACGCAAAACAAATAACGAGAATATGAGAAATCTGTTACGAATCCAAGAGAGATCACCATCCGTCTACAGCCTGTTTCATGGTTTCCCAATCATCAGGACGGCCTGTGGTCTCTTTCAAATCCGCATCAGACATCTCGTAGAGTTATTACTTATCGGTACGTACAAAAATGTGAAAAGCATCAAATTATAGATAGCGACACCTATAATCTGTGCGGTGAAGCTTAGACCTGTTATCGTGGAATTTTGAAGACACAAAATTTCGTGCACATCAATAGGTCACCGACAGATGCCAGCATATACACCTATTCTCGATAGGTATTGGTCTCCGTGCCCCAATTCTAGAATATCTGATCTACTGGGATGGTCTCTAACATTCCTGAAGCAGGTCAAGGGACCCTAGCGACTGCCCATCAATATTCGGTGGTCTCACTGAAATTAACGATGTGACAACTCTAGCACGGTGGTCTTGTACCTTTTCTAGTTCTTCCAAGTGCTGCACAAAGAACTGTCTAACCGCCCGCATCCTCCGTCACTTATATAATTAGTGAAGTAGTATATTCGTAACGAGGATATCCGAAGAATTTTTCTTCTTTTCATTCTCTGTCGCCATTTTATTTAATAGTGAACCGACGATTGTCAACCTTCATTTCATTCAAATGCAAATTACAATCGCCTGAATTATTTTCCTGGAAAATAGCATTTCAGAAAACCAATCTATTTAAATTGCATGTATTTGAAAACAAAACAAAGTTGTAGTTGGATAAACTTGGACAAATGCTCGACAATTAAACTTCGAGCTAGAACTGTCATCGGAACACTTGAAGGATTTTAATTTTTTTTATTATTTTTTACATTTCTGTAAACCAATGGAAACTTTCAATTTGAATCATTCATGTTGGCCAATCACAATATTATTATATTGGGAATATTCTACCCAGAAAATTGCCGCAGGAATAATTTGAGTTATTTTGTTTTTATTGTCTGACAACCTATATTTTTAATTTGACATCTGTCATCAATTCACATGAAAAGTGAGAAATGAATTGAAACCGGTTCAGTACATTGTATCATTGTACGAGGAAATGTGTTCATGATCGAAACATAAAAAAATAATCTATAGAATACCTCACGAGAGTTGGATAAAGTAGAAAATAATTCTACAGATTTCTTTCTCAAACTTGTTGCCATTTGGCAATAGCCACACGAGCCCGTTGGAATATCGTGTCTATTGTCTGGCAACAAGTTTTCGAAAATCTGTCGAATTATTTTTACTTTATTCCCACTCTCTTGTGATGTTACTACTGAAAATTCAGTCAAATGCAGTTATTTGCCATGAGAACGAGAACATTTCCGGATTTTTTTATGGTTGTGAATCGTGATATTGATGACATAAGCTCATAAAAATTATTTCTGTCGTTTTGTTGGGAGATCTGGCCATTTCCCGAATAATTTCGATCAGACCGCAGGATATTTTTTGACGGCGCAGCAATAGCAAGTCGAATATTAGGTAAACAATGTAAAATGCATGAAGTGAAAGTCAGAATTTGGGATAACAGTAGACAACAAAACAAGCCATGACCCTAGATTACAAAACAAGGTTATTGACCGTGATTAACAATAACCAATATTCAATACCTTCTTTTACAAAAATTGTTCCTATAAGCCATTGAATTATAAACTTCCCTTCGGATCAATTTTTGATACTGTTCTCCAATTGATTTATGTCGATCCAGCAATCAACATCAAATCAAATCATTGATTGAACAAACATTGTTTGTTCTTGAAAACTATTTATAATAGGTTGAATTTTTCTTAACGAATATTAGACGTGCCCAAATTTTTGCTTGATATTTTTTCTTGGTCGCGTATTCGATCCAAAATTATTTTGTTAATGTTTTGACATTTCTAGAAACCAATGGAAACTTTGAATTCAAATCGTTTAGGTACGTATAGGCCAATCAAATCATTATTATAGTGGGAATATTCTACCTAGAAAATTGCCGCGGAAATAATTTGAGGTATTTTGTTTTCTTAGAATTAGGTTTTTCTCCACCTATTAACAACTGAGGCTAGAATCGTCCTCGATTCACAGCTTGTTTGTTTATAGCCGACTCAAAATTAGTTACTCACATTAGTTTAGCTTAGTTATTGAAACTAAAAAGGTTCATTCAATTTTTTGCTTTTCAGTTTCTTTTTTTGTCGGTTTAATTTTTTGGAAAAAAGTCTTTTGGATTTCTATATCCTTTGATCCATCAGTGAATATCTATTCCTCCAACTGTACGTTAAAATCCTGTGGGACCTCTGGTTTATGATCGTAACATCAAAAAATAATCTATAGAATACCACACGAGAGTTCGAGAAAGTAGAAAATTATTCTCCAGATTTCTATCTCAAACTTGTTGCCATTTGGCAATAGCCACTCGAGCCCGTTGGAATCTCGTGTCTATTGCCTGGCAACAAGTTTTCGAAAATCTGCCCGGAAATATGTTTAACTCCTATGATAATTTATTGTTATGTCTTAGAATAACGTAGGGAAGAGAAGTGATAACGAAACACTTTTTTCTTAGAATTAGGTTCTTCTCCACCTTCTATCAACAACTGAGGCCAGAGTCGTCCTCGATTCACAGCGAAAAGTGTCCATTATTAAAAAAGACCCCTTTTTATACCTGAACCTAAAGAAGCGGCACTCGCGAGAAAAAACCATAAAACCCCAATATGACATGTGTGATAAGTTTTGTACTTTTCGAAAACAAAAAAATCATTGAAAAAATACTGTACAAATAAACTTTTGTTGTATTTCTTATTTATTCAATGTCGGCCTATTTCTGCTACCGAGGCTAATCACCGAAACCGGTGGACGGCATATCTAACGTCAAATCTCGTGCTCATTGATATGACGCCTGCGAGTATGCCACCTTTTTTGACAGGTGGTCACCCATCCAAGTAATAAACGCGCCCGGTGTCCACGTATTGTGTTTCCAATGTCAGTTAAATGAGCTGGAAAACCCGAAGGAAACAATAGGATTCGCCGCATTGATATCACATGCCGATCATGGGCGGATATTTTTTTTACGTTCTTAGAGCGACGAAGGTTCAGGAGAAACCTGCCTGCAACCGATCAGGACCTCTTCTCTCTTCTTACTGAACTGGTGGTCCGGAAAATGTGGTCTTGCTCCGGGGTTTGTGGAGAGTCACAGTTTATAGCTAAAGAAACAGTTCGCTCACTTGGCGTCGGCACTTTGATCTTTATGTTCCCGTTTGTACACTGCGCAACTCTGATTTTTATCCCTCGCGCATACCGCGTGTTACTGTGTTACTAATACTGACATTTTTCGTATACTTCGAAGAGCGATAATCGCGTACAGTCTTCTGCGCATCCTGAATTCTTTCCCTGGAGTGGATGTTACCTTGGAACATGCATTTGGGCCAAGTGAGCTAACTGCTTCTTTAGCTATTAGCTATAAACTGTGGCGTCGTCTTCAAGTTCCTTTACTAATATGGAGGCCGGTTTAACACGGTTTATTGAGACAGTGACGTCGCGGCCACGCATGTGTATGACGAACGTCTTGTCGGACCTTTTTAGGGCTGCTGTGACGGAAATTTAGGGGCATCATGTCGTAGGAATACGAATTATGTTGTGTTGAGTTTCTCAAATTGTGATCCACAACTGAGTTTGTTCAGACAATAATTGAAATGGAAAGAATCCATAAAATGTACTAATTTTTGACAAAACATTGACTATGGGGTAACAAGGCCTACGAAACTGGATTAGCCTTAGGATTTGGTTTGGGTGCATATCCAATGGCACTTGTATGAAAATCAAAATATCTAAATAATCTACTTTTGAAACAAAATCATTCACTGCCAAGTATATAATAGCAAGGTTTTCTCAGGACCGGGTGTTGGCCGCAGTTCTTGCATATGTTCGCGCAGATTTTCGATGAATTCGGGCTCACTGTCACTCGACTGAAGGTTTCATGTTGTGAGAAATTCTCCTGGAATCCAGATGGTCTGTCTGTTAAACATTTCTGCTGCTGTAGACTGTTGATCTTTCCAGGAGGATCGAATACCTAGGAGGGTTGTAGGGAGAGTCTTTGTCCAGTGCTGACTGCTGTGACATTTGATTGCTGTTTACAGCTGATGGTGGAATCTCTCGATCATTCCGTTTGCTGCTGGATAGTATGCCGTGGTTCGCAGGTGAGTCCTAACTGTCGAACGGTTCAAGTTCTTGCACAGATGTGACTCGAATTAGTGGCCTTGATCCGTGGTGCCATGTTGACCCCATACATACAGACATACACCACACCACTGTTCTTGTGACTGCAAAAGCCAGAAGTAATCCAAAAATGGAACAGTCATCATCACTTATCATTTTACACGTTACTTTTGCTTTCTAGAACGTTCGAAAACGCGGAAAACACTATCGAAATACGACAAAAAATAGACTTATCGTGCGTCAAGTTTGACAATTTGATATTACTTTGTGTCCATAGTTACGAAATAAATATTTCATGGCATCCTGCACTTGAGAATAAAATTAATAATGCTTATATCAAAATTTTAACAAGTTGATTGTAATAATTTATGTTGTTTGAATAATTTTCGATATTCATAAAAATTCATAGGAAAAGCCACAATCCCGGACTCCGTATTACCAGTCTTGGCTTACGCCTCGACAGGCAATCATTAATTTGAAATTTGGTAGGTGTTCATAATTCCGGTGACAATGCATTTGTTAGAGAAAAAACAAAATGGCGGCTCCAAAATGGCGGACGAGATTTCTAATTATGGTCCGATTTGATTCGAAATTGGTATGTGGGGGTTTTCAGGGTCGGAGATGATGAAATTCTCATATATACTTTGACACAAGTTCTTACTTACCAACCACTCACTGCCCAATCAAATTAATTGGTACCTACTTTTATGAACACTTCGCGCGACAAGCTTTTTGAAACCAAATAATTCAACAAAAAATAATTAAATCATTGTCAGCGATGACTCAAACTTATTTTATACGTTTCAGTTCACGGCTCACATAAAAACTTGTCTTTAAAAAGTTTTTTAATTAGTTATTTTTGTAATGTTAGTATTTTACTAAGATACAAAGTAACTTGAATAGTTTGTTTATTTATGTAAGGTCGGGTTGTGTGCCGTTCTTCAGTATAAAAATTATATTATAATATAGATATATTCCAATACCCCCCACACCTCCTTCCAACATATTACAACCGTTGTATGTTTTAGTCAATTGCATTGAGCAAACGTCTACAAGTTCGGAATTTTCTTTTCTCCCCATTTTGTAGACTATTTGAAAGCCAAACAAACATTGTTGGAAAGCGATAACAGCTTCAGATTATGCACACCAGCTATGTCGTATTTGAAGACAATCTCTGCAGACAGGAAGTGCGGCGTCTTGAGGTCTATTGTCTTTGAAGCTTGCCGCCCTTGAGCTAATAGATGGACAACTGCAATCTGTGTGTTCAGGAAGTGGGTTTTTGCATATTTGTTATAAAATTTTCACAAAAGCTATTAAAAAAAAATCCTGGTGGAATTTCTTTATTTGATATTTGTCTTATAACTATATTTGCATAGTATCACAGAAGGTAAATTGATGCAACCAATTCAGTAAACTAGTTTCAGGTATCTTTGCTGAATATATTGAATGGATTTGTTCAATATACCACCAAGGACCGTTGGAGAAACAGTTTCTTGAATTTGCTGAATGATTTAATGCATTTTTTCAATAAGTCACAAAAAATTTAAGTAATATTATTTTCCTCAGCTTGCGTACATCCAGAGTGCAAATCTGTCAGTAATATAAAAAGTATACAAAGCAAATTAATTGATAAATTTTCTGTGTTTATATTATGGTCCAAATTGACTACTAAAAACATAGATTGAATCCAATAAATGTAGGGAAACAGTATTAATAGCGTAGAAAAAAGAACATGATATCAAATGCATATCAACAGAAAATATATCGTCATACAGGATACATAGAAATGTCAAATAGTCAATGAATATTATTCTAATGAATTTAAAAAGAAACAAAAAAATGCTATAGCAGTATTATATGTAATAATGAGTCTGAAACTGAAAAGAGCTCTCACGATATCACTGCGAAAGCGCTCAAAGAAATACTGGCATAAGTCCTTCTTAATTCAAAGTCTCAATTGTGAAACCGATACACAAAAAAAAAAGTTAATGTAAAAATCAAACAACCCGACTGCGTAAAAAGTTAACTCTAAAAAAGAATGAAACAAGATGACCAAAAAATATTGTCAGAAAATTATATTAACTATTAAACTTAATACTGTAAAATATCACGCAGTCGAAGGCATGTACTTTAATTTAAAATGAAGATATATTATTGCATCCGACTGCGTGAGATTGGTTACAGTATTAAGTTTAATATTTTTTTGCTAAAACATAATTTTTTCACAATAGTTACATCTTTTTTAAAGTTCATTTTTTACGCAGTCGGGTTTTTTATTTTTAAATTACTTTTTTTATTTTACACTTTTTAGTTAGGATTTTTCATGGTTTCTGCAGGGATGATTAAGAAAATAGCAAGTGCGGGGATAGACAATACAAAAAGTATATGCAGAAAGTGGAAGAGACGGTATAGTACAATTATTGTCAACCAACCAATCAGACAAAAAACCTCGTGTCACGAATAACAAGAAAATCTTGGAAAATATTCTTGTATTCTTAGAAACCAACCAAAGCTTAGCAATCGTCTAGTGACAAAAGAAAAATGTTGTTTAAAAAAACATGTTATTTTAATATATACAGTGACCGGCAGAAAGTACGCATCATATGGGAAATTCTTTTATTAATAAATTTTGACGAATATCGATATGTGCAATCGCTTCTGCATCAAAAGCAACCCCAAGAGAGGTTGTACAGTGCCGTTCGTCTTTTCGTGTTTGGAGGGAAATTTAAAAAAAATAAAAAATATGTTTCAAAACACACTTAATTGGGAAAATATCGAAAAATGTTATTCGAAAAAGTTGTTCAGAACGTTATTTTATAGCTATGTACAAGTTTTGAAAAAAATCTGAGAAAAAAAAATAAAAATCAATGTTTTGCCATAATAAAAATTTCAATTTGGAAAAATACATTTTAGACAAAGAAACTCATTAGTAAGGCCAACAGTAATATTTTAAATGATATTTTGTAAATATTCGCAAGCTACTTCTATTTTATTCGGAAAAAAATTGAAATCTCTGGATTTGCCATGTATTCAGCTGCTTCATAAGAGGTCACTGAAATATCTCCAGGACATTATAATCCCGATACTGTTCATTCTTTATGAAGGTCCTTGTATCTACATAATTTCAAATTGAATTTTTTATTCAAACAAAAAATAAATTGATTTTTGGTAAATTGTTGGAATCATACAATATTATCATTGTTGATGCGTGCATCGACAGATTTCCTCATGATCAAAGAGGCCATGAACCAATTGACTAATAATGACAATGTGTTATTAAGAGTTGTCAAACGATTTAGTAGTGTTATTATTTATCCAGGTGTTTTATCTTTTTTTATTCTATTTTTTTTTTTTTTTAGGTTTGCCGCCATTTTGGGTTTTTTTCCCCAAATATGGCGTCTGGCTGTCGCTCTGGAGGATATAGGGATAAGTGGTACTGCATATGATTTGTTGAAAAGTTACTTGGATGGGAGAAAGTTCAGAACTTTCGAGAGAATATGCAGTACCTGTTGGATCCCCTGTTGTTCTCTGTCTATATAAATAGTCTACTTACTCTGAATAGCAGTAGCAAAGGAATAAGCTTTGCAGATGATACTGTGATATTATATGAAGAAATCACCTGGTCAAAACTGAAAGAAAAGGCCAAAGAGGATAGAAACATGTTACATATTGATCATCATCATATTCCACCAGGCGAAAACTCACACACAAGTTAGAAACAAAGTAATAAAAACCAAAATTTGACAACGTTGTTACCCCCACCACTCCTACCTTTTTTAAATATTAAATTTGGGGGATAGTTATTCTAACCCCCCAATTGGAAGGCAATAAAAAAAAAAAAAAACAAAAGGGGGTTAAAAGCACTCCGCAAATGGAAAATGTATATACTACCAGTTTTTTTTCTTTCAAAGCTTTCCCCGGTACAATCAAAAAAAAATTTGTCGTGTGGAAAAAAATTCCTTCTCGGGGAAATTTTTTTGGGGGCCCAAGGGGGGTTAAAAAATATACCTCCCCTAAAAAAAAAAATTTAGTCAAGAAAAGTTCCACCCCCCGATGCACTAAAAAGTGAATGCTCTTCTGGAAAGAATAAACGGAATCAATTAATTACAAATTCAAATAAATGTGGGAAGCTGAATACTCTTGTGCAGAATGAAAAAGGAATTTTTGTTTTGTATAAAGTGTATATTTCATTAGTTTTGAATAACTAATGAAATATTTACTTTATACATAACAAAAATTAATATTTCATTACAAAATTATATTCTATTGTATGACCTAAAATCAGTAAATTAAATATAACTTTGTAAATTCTCGTTCTCAGTACTGTTCTTTTATATGGTGATATATTATTTCATTACTACTACGAAATTAGTGTTGCTGCTGTGAATTTGTATACATATTATGATATACAAGATAACGTTGATGTATCACCAAGTATCAAATTGATTTATTTACAAGGAAACTTTCACAATCGATTTCAAAGAGATGTTGATATAAATAGGTATATCTACAATAAATAAATCAGTTGAAATGAATAAACATATCGAACAAAATGTTCTTTGGACCCGAAGTGTTCGAAAATAAAGAGAATTTCATAATAAATAATTTTATTACTGTAGGAATAAAAATTATTCAAATATTTCGTGGAATGAACGTGGTATGTGATCCTTTCACCAGAAGTTCCCCGGACTTTTTGTTTTTGATGAAGACTTCCAAGAATGCCAATGTTTTTCCAACCTTGAGAGTATTGGCTTCAATTACTATGTCCTCATCTTTTTTTGCACCCTTCAGGAACCTGAAAGAAAGTATTCAATCGAGACTTTATCACTGAATTAGACATATAATATTCTAACTAAAAAATGTCCAAATCGAAATTCATTGAATGTTCATACTTTTCGCAACATAATCAAAGTTGGAAAAAAGATTCTTCATAGAAAAGCTAATATAGTGAAATTTGTATAATCACGCATTTGTTTTAGATACCTCTACGAATATAACTGATTAGTTATGAACATCAATTCTCAGTGGATCAATGAGTAGGATTCAATTATTTTCACCTCAATCTGAGAACGCCGAAATGTCACATTATTTTTTCTTTCAATTTGTTCATCGGCAATTATAAACTGATAATGATAATAACGTCTATTATTTCCCAGAAGCATCAACCGTTTATATATGAAATTTGTGAACAATTGTATGAAATAATATTGAAAAAATGCTGAGATTAGTAATATGCAGTTAGTTTTTACAATGGTATTTTTTTGATTTTTTCTTGAATACCATTATGCATTTTGTGTTTTTGGTTGTGTTGAATTATTCCAAAATGATATATTAATCTTTTCTCAATATTCGTTTTAGAGATAGATCCCATGCTTTTGATTCATTATGAAGAATTTTGAGTGGTGTGAGAAAAGATGATTTTGCCGTTCACTATATTGACATAATATACTGTTATTTTGAATAGATCAATACGAAATACATCTAATACATTTTCTGTATTCCACTGAGATTTGTTTTTTAACCCTATAAAGTACACCAAGTATTAGGGATTTTTTTCTTTGATATTACAATATGTTTGGAACGAGATAACTTCTGACCAAGGTAATTCCGATAATTGATTTGAGTGGAATATTTTATGTATTCTTTCTTTATTTTTTCAAAAGATGATCGAGCGCTTCCCTCTTCTCAATGGTAGAGTAACTAACGATGATAATTCTTCTATATAGTAATTGTTATATACATATATTGTTTTGGCGGAGCCATACTTACGTCAAATTCAAATCAACCGACACATTAGGGTGTTCACAATTTTTATGTGAAAGAACTGCCCAACTGGATATGGTATCTACAAGGAAAGCTGAAAAGCCGCCGTGTAAAGTACCAAAAACATTCAAATGTTCTTCGTCGACTTTCATTTCTGCGATACAACTTCCATTCTCGAAGTGTGTCACATTTACCTATGAAACAAATCGATTTCAATGAACTGTAGCAGGCTTTAGGCTTACAAAAGATACGAAATTATCCACACTGAGAAACTGCCATGAGAAATATTATAATTAAAATACATTTAAACAATAAGCTTCAGAAAAAAATACATTAATCTCTTGAGGTATCATGCTCCTGAATAAAAACCCTGGAAACAAACGCAAAAAAAACAAATTTGTATTTCTTTCCATAATATGTCACTGTTCCTGAGTTGAAAGAACGATTAACATTATTGTTTGGAGAGAAAGAAGATATTTAGTCGATCTAACGTACTTTCAGTTCGACACAAATGGTGTGAAATACTGTCAATATACTGTTTTGGTTTTTCTTCAAAATAATTGAATTCAATTAACTAAATCAAATCTCCGAGATTCCTACAAGGCACTGTTCAGGTTTGGACACCTACTCTTGAGGATTAGTGGTTCGGCCCCGTCTTAACATTAGTGATCTTTGAAATAAAAGTGTTTCTCCGAATAAATTATCCCTCCTTATACTTCGTGAAATCACTAACTTTTCGTTTTCCATATATCCCCTTTACTGTCAAGAAAACAGAGAGTGTTTTATGCATCAGAAGAGTACACTGTATAAACGACTTCGATTTGGGAGGAGTCCAAGGGGTAATTCCATCATCCTGGAAACTTGAAAAAATCGATTTTTCTGTGAAGGAAAAACTTGCCGCGTTCATATTTTGCAAAGTGTGTTTTATGCATCAAAAGAGTACCCATATAAAATTAGCAAAGCCACTTGCTCAAAAATTGATAAAACCTAGCCCAACATTTGTCGAATAATTGTCGTGAATTTGTCGTGAATACAGAAAACTTGCCGCTCTTTTAGTTTTTTTTACAGAGGGTGGCTGAGCTAACTTGATATAAAGTTAGCACTACCACTACAGTGAATTTACGAGTAAAAATCTAATTTGTGGAATATTATTCATAAAATTTGTAGTATAATTGTCGAAATCCATTGAAGATAACAAAAATGCACTAAAATAGATTTTGAAGAAAATATACGCATTTTTATGGATATTTCCTGTTGTCCGTGAAAAATTCTTGGCATTTGATTTGAGCATTTTACATAAAAAAATGTAAAAGATACGAATATTTCCAAAAGATTTTTTGTAAACGATAATTTAAACCAGTTTTTCAACAATGCTCATTGTATATCACTTGAACAATTTCTTTGACCACCAAAAATCCATTTAACAATTGTCGCATGACTAAAACATAATTGTCGTGCAAATTTGAATTTTCTGCAGCAACAAAACGGCTGAGAACGATGAAATAATTGGAAAATTCCTAGTTACACTCTGTATCTCGGTTGGAAATCGACGAACATGAGTCGAAAATCAAATATATTTTTTTGAAAATTTGTCGTATCAATGTTGAGATACATTCAACATGATGAACATACACTAAAATATTTTTTTTACCTTACCTGCATCATAATCCTTGTTTTTTTTTATTGGTGCCCCTTTTTACCCATTTAAAGCACGCCTCAGCGTGTTTAAATCAAACTTTAAAAAATGCGCGTTTTTTAAAGTTACCATGACAACATCAACAAATCGAGAAACGTGAAGTCTAAATGACAAATTTTCGATTATTGATCTGACAGGACTACCTGTAACGTCAAATAAAATACTACTAAAAATTCGTTCATTTATATGTGCTCCTCCAACCATTTGATGAACTTTTCATATTTTTTTTTATATATATCACTGGATTTTCGCGGTATTAACCGCGATTCTGCCTCACTATTCAAGAAATCGATATTAGAATAATTCATTTTTGAGCTCTGGTGACAACAAATATTGATCTTTCATAACAAATTGCAAATGAATATCTGTTTTTCTCATCTCCATGACAACGAAAGGTATACTGATGTCACATCACGAATTCAACCTTCTTGCATTATTAGTTCTTATTTCTATTTTTTGTAGTAATAATACCAGTATATATGATTTCAAAGTGCACCAATAAAAAAAAAAAACGTAAAGTATTCGTGGATAACTGGTCTTAAAAACACTTGCTCTATTTCGAGCACTCCGGCTGCGCCGTCGTGCTCGAAAAATCGCGCGTGTTTTAAAGCCCTTTTTATCCACTTATAATATTAATAATAATAATAACGTTTATTCGCACAATAATTGACAAGATACATATACAAATTAGCAAATAAACAAAAGGAATCTGCGAAGCCTAATGGCTGTGTGCAGAATAAGTAATCACTTAGATAACATGAAAATAAAATAGTTTTAATGATTTTTACGCAATAATTAAAACAATACAATACTAAACAATAATAATTGGAAAGTGAATAAATGATAGTGTAATCCCATAAAAGAAGCCTTGTGCATGGGAAACACTGTAACATTGATCCACACCGTGTAATAACATATCATGGTGACAGTTGCATAGTTTTTTTTGGGGGGGGGGGGAGTTATGAAGATGGAGTTTTTAGAACAACAACATTTTGGCTATTTATAAATTGGTGTATGTCTTTTCTAGGAATGCATTGGATCCATTTTTTAATTTTATTTTTGAACATGTTGAGTGAGTTTAATCTTTTGATTACATTTGGTAATTCGTTATATAGTTTGGGACCAAGGTAAGTGAAACAACTCAAGCCTATAGCTTTTTCTGGGCGAGGTACAATCATCCTTCTATCGGTGTTATATCTGGTGTTGTACACATGGTCAGTATGCTTTGAGGTATTCCTATCTTTATGTTGTTTCAATAAAATAATCCTAGTATAGAGCTGGTTGATGTCGAAAATTCGAGTTTCACTGTATAAAATATCTGTTGAGTATTGGCGAGGTTTTTTGTAAATAACTTTCAGTATATACTTCTGTATTTTCTCCAGGTTGTTCTTGAAATTAGTTGACGTTGCTCCCCAGGCTATAATACCATTCGTTAGATGGCTTTCAACTAGAGAGAAGTATAATGTTTTCAGTAAATTCAGGGGTAAAGTGTTTGATAGGAATTTAAATCTGTATATCATTGGTCTGAGTTTTTTTATCACATATTCAATATGTTTGTCCCATCTGAGGTGGTTATCTACGTAAATGCCAAGGTATTTTATATTTTCAGCAGATTTCACTGTTAGGTTCTCGTTGGAGTTGTTTTTTATGTGCAGCTCTTTGTATTCAGGTAAGTATCTGGAGTAAGAGGAAAAAGGTACAAAGAATGTTTTTTTTAAATTAACGGTTAAAAGTTTATCATCAAGGTAGCTGAAGATGAACCCTAAATCCATCTCAGCAATCTGTTTCAGCTCTTGCCAGTTTGCAGCTTCGTAAAAAATTGCTGTGTCATCTGCAAATGTTGTGATCTTTCCTCTGATGTTTAGCTGGAATATGTCGTTTAGATATATATTGAATAGGAGGGGACCTAGGATTGTGCCTTGGGGTACTCCATATTCTACTGTTCGCATAGCACTCAGCTCGTCTCCAATACGTACGCACTGTTGCCTTTTTTGTAAGTAACTTGTGAACAATTTGTGCGAGTTTCCTCTAATTCCAATATTTTCCATGTACTGGAGTAATTTGATGTGGTCAACAGTGTCGAACGCCTAGCCAGGTCAACAAGATACACATAGAAGATAGCTTTTATCAACTGAGTTGTTGATAGTACTTATTAACCTGGCTATAGCATCCGATGTTGACCTATTTTCTCGGAATCCAAATTGTAAATCAGAGAGTATATGAAACCGGTTCAGATAACTATCAAGGCGCTTTTTTATAATTTTTTCGAAAACTTTCGCTAGACTAGATATTATTGATATAGGGCGGTAATTTAATGGGTCTGTGTGGCAGCCATTCTTGTAAATGGGGGTGATTATACTTTAATATACTATTATGAACTAAAAAGCGTGCGAAATCTTAAGATTAAAACACGCCGTGTTTTAAAGGTTGCTAGGTAATGAAAACAAGTCCAACTTTCATGTCAATCATATGAACTGTCAAATAAGCTTGTAAACAACAATTTCTATATCCATGTCAACAAGACGTGACATCAGATGTCCATTACATACCTGATTGGATGTAATAAAATATAAGGAACATCATCCTGAGCTTAAATTCATTTCCAGCATTGTTATTGAAGCTATGATGCAAGTATAATAAAAAATAGCGTATGATACACGTGTATAAGTGACTTTAAAGCACTTGCAACAATGAGGGCCCTCCGCTCTGCGTCGTGATCACAAACTCATTGCGCGTGCTTTGAAGGCTCACTTATACACTTGTATCATAATCTGCTATTATAGAACATATGAGAGACAGAAAATAATTAATAAAAAACTTTTTTAAAGACACGCTTTTATTCAAATGCAGTAAAAAGTAAAACATAATTGCTTTTGATGTGTGACGTAGGTTATTCCGTGAGTTATAGATTCAAAAGCTTTATAGCATTATTTTATTCTGATGTTAAAATGAATGCTATTTGTTTGATTTCATATTTGCATAGCACAGTATCTGATATGGTTTATCATCACCTGTTTGTCCAGCGATTACTGTTTGCCATCAAAGTCTATATTTTTTAGGAGAATGCACAAGTGTACGAAAATGTCTCATAATCCTGAACTGAACAATAATTCCATTTAGGTCAGTCCTGAAAATGAAAGGGAACATGTCTTAGTTATATCTGACTCACTGTATACTCACCGAATAGTAACAGAAATAATGTTGTATTCACCCACCTGTAATTTTTTTATTTTTTATAGATTTGTATATATTATTATTGCCATGACATTGTCAATATTTATTTTTGTTTTCAGAACTTGTAGTTGTTCATTATGTTGTATGGAGGGTTTGTCCTTCAGTTCTGTCAACAATCAGCTGATCGACCTTGCAGATATACTATCCAGGGCATCAAAAAGGAGATACTTCATTTTCTTGATTGATTTCACCTCTCATGTTTATGACCCTTGGTTGTCGCCCGATTGTACGGTGATATGTATCTTCCGTCCAATATTCCAACATTCAGTATGGAAGATAGAGAGAGAAATATCGAGTCCAGATTTGAAGTTCTTTCAAGTACAGTTCTGTGTCGATTTTTTTTGGGGTAGAAAAAGTTTTCAGATTAAAAATCATTCCTTTTCGCCATCGACCGTCATGAGAGAAAGTCTCGCTTTGAATTGACGAAATGTCTGGCTAATGATTTTAATGGGACATTTCCATGTTTGCGATTTGGTTTACCCACTGATAATTGAGATGGTATGTATTCTTTTCCGACAGTTTTCATTCAAAGACTGGTCATTTTGTACAATTTTTTCTTTGTAATTCAACACGTGTGTGAATGGGTAATGAGTAATCCTATTCAACAGGGTCCTTGGTTTCCTTGGTTTTTTGATGTTTATGGTGCTGGCGTTTCTTCGTGACCACCAGTTGTTAGGCACAACCGAGATCTTTGGATACATTTTTGGTTCCATTCTGTTTTCTGTTTCTTTTCACCGTTTGTCTGTCTGCCGTCCAGAGAGTCCCAAGTATAGTCCCGTTTTGCTGTCAGGTGATTCCTGTATGTCCTAGACAAAGGAGCTAATCAACCCCACAACAGGGAAGAAATCAACAGTTGAATACCGTTGGAGACTGAAAGATCAACCCTCTTGTAACTGGAAAAAACTATAGGTATCTATTCATACCATGTTGACAGAGTTCTATGAACACATTCGGAATTCTAGATTTTTTTTTTGTTCATTAATGTGTTTGTATATATTTTGTAGAGCATAATTCTTGGCAAGACCCTTACCGATTTTTGACTTACCGATTTTGTACCAATTTTACTGGCGTATGATACACGTGGATATCAAAAGCAATATATATATATATATATATAAAGAATTATAATGCTCGAGATATATAGTTTTATTTTATCAATCCTTAGGGTTACATTTTTTTATAAAATTATAAGATTATCTATTTTGGGTTTTGTTTCATTTCAACATAGTTATTTAGACTATAATACTTTCAGAAGTATAAAAATGTCTATCTTGATAGACAATTTTTTTTTTCGGAGGGGGGGGTATAGCATTATTTTATTCTGATGGTAAAATAAATGCTATTTGTTTGATTTCATATTTGCATAGCACAGTATCTAATATGGTTTATTATCACCTGTTTGTCCAGCGATTACTGTTCGCCATCAAAGTCTATATTTTTTAGGAGAATGCACAAGTGTACGAAAATGTCTCATAATCCTGAACTGAACAATAATTCCATTTAGGTCAGTCTGAAAATAAAAGGGAACATGTCTCAGTTATATCTGACTCACCTTATACTCACCGAATAGTAACAGAAATAATGTTGTATTCACCTACCTGTTATTTTTTTATTTCTTCTAGTTTTGTATATATTATTATTGCCATGACATTGACAATATTTACTTTTGTTTTCAGAACTTGTAGTTGTTTATTTATTATGTTGTATGGAGGGTTTGTTTTTCAGTTCTGTCAACAATCAGCTGATCGACCTTTTAGAGATAGTATCCAGGGCATCAAAAAGGAGATACGTCATTTTCTTGATTGATTTCACCTCTCATGTTTATGACCCCTGGTTGTCGCCCGATTGTACGGTGATATGCATCTTCCGTCCAATATTCCAACATTCAGTATGGAAGATAGATAGAGAAATATCGAGTACAGATTTGAAGTTCTTTCAAGTACAGTTCTGTGTCGATTTTTTTTGGGGTAGAAAAAGTTTTCAGATTAAAAATCATTCCTTTTCGCCATTGACCGTCATGAGAGAAAGTCTCGCTTTGAATTGACGAAATGTCTGGCTAATGATTCTAATGGGACATTTCCATGTTTGCGATTTGGTTTACCCACTGATAATTGAGATGGTATGTATTCTTTTCCGACATTTTTCATTCAAAGGCTGACCATTTTGTACTATTTTTTTTTGTAATTCAACACGTGTGTGAATGGGTAATAAGTAATCCTATTCAACAGGGTCCTTGGTTTCCTTGGTTTCCTTGGTTTTTTTATGTTTATGGTGCTGGCGTTTCTTCGTGACCACCAGTTGTTAGGCACAACCGAGATCTTTGGATACATTTTTGGTTCCATTCTGTTTTCCGTTTCTTTTCATCATTTGTCTGTCTGCCGTCCAGAGAGTCCCAAGTATAGTCCCGTTTTGCTGTCAGCTGATTCCTGTATGTCCCAGACAAAGGAGCTAATTAACCCCACAACAGGGAAGAAATCAACAGTTGAATACCGTTGGAGACTCAAAGATCAACCCTCTTGTAACTGGAAAAAACTATAGGTATCTATTCATACCATGTAAATTTTTTATGACCGTTTACTTTTTCAATACTTTTTTTATTATTATAATTGATCATTGTTCCTGGAGAACATACATTTTTTTGCACATAATTATAGATATATACATGTGTTTTGCATTAAACTATCAATGGGGTAATCGATTTTTATTTCATTAAGTTTTGTGACCGATATATGCGTTTGGTTTCTAAATTCCATAACATAAAAAATTTAGTGGCGCTCAATTTCATTTTTGTAACGATTATCAAATTTTGACTAAGTATATTTTGAACCATGACCCATTTGCCACCAGACGAGGAGCTGTCGTTCGCTGTGTGAAAAAATACTGCCACACAAGATTGGCGCCCAACGTGGGGCTTTATTTTCATTTTTTTTTTGATAGTTCAATTTCATGTGATTTGGTAATTTTTATTTTTGTTTCTCTATGTTTCATGCTAATTTTTTTTTGATATATTTGGTGACAGACTTTATGAAATAATTATGTACTTTTCATGTGCTATTTGTAAATTAAGAAAAGCAAGTTTCTGAACTCAATAACAGTGCAGGACAAACGTATGTTGAAAAAATGTTTCTAGTTTTTTTATTGTATTGAGAACAGGTGTTATTTTTTTATAGATGGAAATATCCTGATGTTTTTAGGTAGATACCTATTCTAGTGTGTTTTGATAATATGTTTTTTTCTATTGGTGCCCCTTTTTACCCATTTGAAGCACGCCTCAGCGTGTTTAAATCGAACTTTAAAAAACGCGCGTTTTTTAAAGGTAACCATGACAACATCAACAAATCGAGAAACGTGAAGTCTAAATGACAAATTTTTTATTATTGATCTGACAGGAGTACCTTGTAACGTCAAATAAAATATTACTCACAATTCGTTCATTTATATGTGCTCCTCCATTTGATAAACTTTTCATATTCTTTTTTATATATATCACTGGATTTTCGCGGTATTAACCGCGATTCTGCCTCACTATTCAAAAAATCGATATTAGAATAATTCATTTTTGAGCTCTGGTGACAACAAATATTGATCTTTGGTAACAAATTGCAAATGAATGTTTTTCTCATTTCCATGACAACGAAAGGTATACTGATGTCACATCACGAATTCAACCTTCTTGCATTATTAGTTCTTATGTCTATTTTTTGTAGTAATAATACCAGTATATATGATTTCAAAGTGCACCAATAAAAAACATAACGTAAAGTATTCGTGGATAACTGGTCTTAAAAACACTTGCTCTATTTCGAGCACTCCGGCTGCGCCGTCGTGCTCGAAAAATCGCGCGTGTTTTAAAGCCCTTTTTATCCACTTATACTTTAATATACTATTATAGTTCTTTCTTGTGCATATAACGATTTTGCAAAGACACATTTTTGGTAGGATTTTCATTGTGAATATCTGATATATATATATATATATATATATATATATATATATATATATATATATATATATATTTATAAGTATATATTTGGTACGTTGTTCAGTTCATGATATTTGGGGACATATTAGAAATTTTCACATGAAACTGAAACAGACGATATTTCAGGAACATACAGGGTGAATAAACATGCATTTTTTTTCTTTCAACTGACTTAGAGGTGTAGATTTTTCACTAGACATATGCCGTTATTTTTTTTTTATTTAGTCAAAATTAAAATTGACATATAGTGTTTGGCAAAATGAGTGTGGAAAAATTTCAGGTTAACCATTTGTTAGATTTTGAATTAGAGTATAACTTTCTATTCGTGGTATCACAACTGCTCCTACAGTTGCAGATAAACGGAAAATTCTGACCAGACTTTTTAGTAAAGAACAAGTGAATCCTGATGTGAATTTGAAGTAAGATGCATATGAGTTTGATTTTAAAACTGAACAAGAAGATATCAATAAGAGTTTAACTTCCATTACCGAAATGATTATTGATTTTAGTGATTCTGGTCAGGTAACTGATACGTTGTTTTTACGAATCAAATCTAGGATAGCACATGTTTCGAATAGGTCTCAAAGATTTTTGAAATTTTTAGATATTCCGGAAAAAATTGATGATGACATTAAAGATAAATTAAAAAAATTTCAAAATGAAACTTACGCAACATGTTTAAAATTGAAATCAGATCTTTATGATAGTTTACAACTCACAACTTCTGTTGTCACAGATGTTAGTGCACAGTAATTAATATTCCGGCACCGGTTGTAAACTGTTGAATAATTTCATTCCAATTTCTAAATGGGGGTTAAATTTAATGGAGATCCTAAGACAGTCCATTTTTTTCTGGAACATGTAACAGAGTTAGCACAATCAAGAAAGGTGACTGATCAAACTCTTTATGTAGGCGATGCATTTGTTTGGTATCGTAGTGTTAAATCAGGAATTTCTGATTGGAAATCACTTGTGACTTCACTCGAAAGAGATTTTTTAAGTTCAGATATTGATGAAGATATTTGGGGGGAAATTAAACGAAGGAGACAGAAACGAAATGAGTCTGTTGCTATTTTTATTGCTCATGTAGAAAATTTGTTTGGTAGATTGTCTCGTCAACCTGTAGAGTCGTCCAAAGTTAAACAATTGAGGAAAAATATTTTATCGGAGTACCTTAGTCAGTTAGCATTACATGAAATTTCTACGGTTGCTGATTTGTCAAAATTACATAGAAGACTTTGTTTAGATTTAGTTGTTTTACCCTATATAATGTAATTTAGTTGTTTGACCCTATATATATTTTTGATGGATGACTTGTAATTTTGAAATGTGATGTTGCTATTGTGAAAAAAGAGAGTTGAGAATAAATAAAATAGAAAAGCGCATTGTCAGTGATTTCCAAATAAAAACCAATATATTAATAAAAAAGGGAACATTCGCTGATCCTTCTGCCGAATTACGCAATATAAACCTATTTTAGGTAAGTTGTCGCACTTTACAACATTGTGCTGGTCCTTCGCCGTTAAAGGAAGCCAAAATATGGAGAAACAAGTCGATGAAGGAATTATTACGAGAAGTAGACAAAGACTTATGGACCAAGGTGAGCAAACTTCAAGGGATGGAAACGACATATCGAAGCAGCCATCGAAAAGGGGAAGTCAAGGCTCAAAAACGAAGAAAACAAGGTCTACGTTCTCAAAAACTAGTTCAACAAGACGCAAGATTTTGGAAGCACAAGTGAAAGCAGATGAAGAGATAGCAAGGTTGTTGGCACAGGAACAAGAGGTGAAACTCAAGCTTTTGGAACACGAGAAGCAACGGGTTTTGAATAAACTAGCTTTAGATGAGGCAAGATTCGAACAGTCTTCTGACGGTAACACAAATTTGGAATCCGAGGAAGGTCAAATAGAGGTATTACCTGTAGGGCAGATTTCTCAGATATCTCAGAAAGGTAAGGTTGAGAAGTGGTTAACTGATCATTCAAATATTCATTCACAAAATGTTGGTGGTTATAACAAAAAGTTAGATATGAGTAGTAATGACAATTCCTTTGACATCAAACAGTTTCTGTCAAGACAAAATATTGACAAGGATCTCCCAATATTTGTTGGTGATATCAAAGAATGGCCTCATTTCTACACGCAGTTTACTTCAACTACACATTTGTTGGGTCTATCTGATGAAGAAAACATATGTCGCTTGAGGAAGTGTTTAAAGGGGAATGCCCGAAGAGCCGTGGATGGACTAATGATCTCGAATTCATCGGTGAGTGAAATAATGCATATTTTGAAAAGTAGATTTGGAAGATCAGATCTTTTAATTCGAACTCTTATCAATGATGCAAACAGTTTGCCTATAGTGAAACAGAATGATTTTTCAAGTCTAACTCATTTTGCTGATGTGGTTTCAAATTTGGTAGCTACAATAGAAACTATGAATATGCAAAGTTATTTGAGCTGTCCACAACTATTGACAGAATTGTTACAAAAATTACCATATAATCTACAATTATCTTGGGGTGAAAAAGTTGCAAGGAATGAAAAATATTTTTCTTTGAAAGATTTCAAAAATTGGATATGGGAAAAATCAGAAGGGGCAAACTACGCTCAAATGGTAATTTCAAAGGGTTCAAACAATATAAGTTTTCCACAAAAAGAAAGACATAAAACGTCTCTAGTGACAACAAAAAGTAGAAGTGAAAATATAAACACAAAATGTATTTTTTGCAAGGGAAACCACGAAGTATACGTCTGCGAAAAATTCAAGAAATTGAGTCCAGATGAAAAATGGGCATTTATCAAGAAAAATGGAATATGCTTCGCCTGTATCAAGAATTCGCATAGGATTTTCTCCTGCACCAGGAAGAGAAGATGTGATGTGAACGGCTGTTCAAAATTCCATCATCCTTTACTGCACAACGAGGACTTTAGGAAGGAAAGAGTAGATGAAAGACATGAATCTCCAGGTAACTCAACTCCAGGTACTTCTGAACAATTGGTAGCACATACACGGAAGTCCTTTGGTAAGCAAGTTTTATTACGTATTGCACCAATAACTTTGAAATCGGGTGATAAAGAAATAAAAGTATATGCATTATTTGATGAAGCGTCCACTGTAACGTTATTAGATGAAAATGTTGCTTCACAGTTGAATTTAGATGGCAAAAATACAAATATTTCTTTGAAGTGGGCTGACAAAAATTCTGTGAAGAATACTGAGTCAAAATTAGTTTCATTCGAAGTGCGTGGGCAAGATGAGGACACATATTCTTTGAAAAATGTATATACTCTCAAAGATATGGATTTACCGGTTCAAAGTGTCAATGCTCGTAACCTCAAAACCAGATGGAAACATTTACAAGGTGTTGATTTTGAAAGTATGTTCAATGCTAAACCTAAATTGCTAATCGGTCAGGATAACTGGGATCTCATAACAAGTCGTGAAATAATAGAGGGTCCAAAAAATTCTCCTGCTTTGTCGAGAACAAAATTGGGTTGGATTCTTCATGGAAATTTACATCAATTTCAAGGAAGGGTGGATGATAAGATTGTTTTACATGTAAGACATTCAGGGTGTGGAGAAAATGACGACCTGCATAACCAAGTAAAACAGTTTTTCACTACAGAATCTTTTGGTGTTAAAATTCCAGAGAAAAATCTTTTGTCTAAAGAAAATGAAAGGGCTGAAAAATTGATGCAAGAAAATACAATGCGAGTAGGAGACAGGTGGGAAACAGGTCTTTTATGGAGGGAAAATATATCGAGTATTCCAGATAGTAGGGCAGTTGCATTGCAAGGTATGGGTATATAGAAAAAGAATGAAACGGACAAGGGGTTTGAAGATGCATCTAGGAAAGAAAATCGAAGAATATATTTCCAAAGGGTATGCAAAAAAGTTGACGGATGAGGAAACAGAAGAAAGCCCATGGAACACTTGGTATCTTCCACATTTTGGTGTTATTAATGAAAATAAACCTGGAAAATCAAGACTGGATTTCGATGCTGCAGCCAAGTCACAAGGAACGAGTTTGAATGACATGCTCATTACAGGTCCTGATCTTCATAACTCTTTCATAGGAATATTATGGAAATTTCGTCAATATGGAGTTGCTTCCTCAGCAGATATACACGAAATGTTCCATCAGGTGAAAATAAGGAGAGAAGATCATCCTGCCCAGAGATTTTACCTGAAAGAAAATGTGGAACAAGACAAACCATCGACTTATGCTATGCAAGTCATGATGTTTGGAGCTGTTCTCCTCCCTACTCTGATTAGTGTGTCAAGAACAGGAATGCCATGGATTTTCAAAGAGACTATCCAAAGCAGTTGATGCAATTCTGCACAAACACTACATGGACGACTATCTAGAGAGTGTAGAAACCGAAGAAGAAGCAATTAAACTAGCAAATGATGTTATGATGATTCACAAAGCAGGAGGTTTTGAATTACGAAGCTGGGTGAGTAATTCATCAAATCTACTTGAAGAAATTCCTTGTGAACTGAGAAATATAGACAAAATGGTAGACAACAAAGATATGTTCAGTCCACAAAGAATTTTAGGTCTGAAATGGAATCCAAAAGAAGACATTTTAACTTTTTCAATGAATTTCCACAAGGTAAATAAAGAAATTCTAACAGGTATGAAAACTCCTACTAAAAGAGAAATCCTCAAAGTAGTTATGTCGTTATTCGATCCATTGGGCTTACTGGGACATTTTGTTATCAAAGGAAAAATTATCTTGCAGAAACTTTGGAAAACTGGAATAAATTGGGATGATGAAATCACAGTAGGCATTGAGAGCATATGGAAATCATGGTTAGAACGACTACAAGAAGTGGAAAATTTAAAAATACCAAGACCTTACAAAACTGAAAATCGGAAGAATATGGTGGTTCAACTTCATGTCTTTGCTGACTCTAGCGAACAAGCTTTTGCTGCGGTGAGCTACTTCCGATTCGAAAACAAAAATGGTGTTGAAATCAGTTTGGTTATGTCTAGAACGCAAGTGGCCCCCATAAAGGAGATGAGCATACCGAGACTGGAATTGCAAGCTGCAGTAATGGCAAGTAGACTCGCAGACAAAATAAAGGAAGAACACACATTGAAGATAGACAAGACATTCTTTTGGACAGACTCTAGAACTGTACTTTGTTGGATAAGATCTGAAGAAAGAAATTTCAAAATATTTGTTGCACACAGAGTTGGAGAAATTCATGAAAGAAGTAATATTGAAGATTGGAACTGGGTGCCAACAAAATTGAACGTCGCAGATGATGCAACAAGGTACGAAAAAGAGACTGATCTGAGCCCTAATGGTAGATGGTATAAGGGACCTGAGTTCTTATACGATAAATGTGAAAACTGGCCAAAAGAAGTAAGATTAAAATTTAAAAGTGTTTTGATTCATCATCATCTGAAGAATATGGGTACTTCCTACATTAAAGTTTTAAAAGGTTTGTGAGGTCTACTGCATATGTATTGGATATATGAAACATCTGCAAAAAGAAAGCTTTGGAAACGAAAGAACTTACGAAGGAAAATTTGAAACAAGCAGAATCACTTTGGATTAGAAAAGCTCAAGCGGATACATTTGGAGATGAAATAAATTTACTTTCAAGAGGAAAAGACATTTCGAAAAATAGTCGATTGCTTCAATTATCTCCAGGCTTAGATGATGACAAAGTTTTACGTTTGTATGGTAGGACGGATGAATCATCGATTCTACACGAGGAAACGAGTAGGCCGATTATTTTGGAGGAAAACATCCTTATACAAGACTTCTGATATACCATTATCACTGTATTTTTCAACATAGTGGTACAGAGTTGGTCTTGAATCAGATGAGACAAAAATTTTGGATAATTCAAGGACGAAAAGCAGTACACACTGCATCCCAGAGGTGCTTGCAGTGCAAATCAAGAAGAGCGAAACCAAGAATACCTGAAATGGGTCAACTACCAGAATTTCGTTTGAGAAGACCACCACGACCTTTTTCATATGTGGGTTTGGACTATTTTGGTCCATACGAAGTAATGATTGGCCGTAGAAAAGAAAAGAGGTATGGAGTTTTATTCACTTGTTTATCAATAAGGGCCATACATATAGAATTAGCAGAATCTTTGACGACAGATTCCGCTATCCTGGCAATAAGGCGATTTTTCGCAAGAAGAGGACAACCTTGTATGATGATAAGTGACAATGGTTCCAATCTCAGAGGTGCATCAAATGAACTGAAAAATTACTTGGAAAAACTTGACGAAAATTTGATAAAAAACCGATTAGTGAACTTTGAAACAGAATGGAAATTCATTCCACCTGGAAGTCCTCATATGGGGGGAGCTTGGGAGAGGATGGTCAGATCAGTCAAAAGATCTCTGAAATTAACCCTTAAGGAAAGATCACCAAGACCTGAAGTACTATACACCCTGTTATGTGAAGCTGAACAAATTGTTAATAGTCGACCTCTAACTTATATTTCATCGGACAGTCGAGATGAAGAAAGTTTAACACCGAACCATTTCTTAATTGGTACACATAGTAATTTGAGAGGTATGGGATTTCCTGAAATGAAGAGTGCAGACTACAGGAAACAATGGAAAATAGCAGAAGACCTATCTGAAAAATTCTGGAACAGATGGGTGAAGGAGTATTTACCTACCTTAACTAAAAGAACCAAATGGTTTGAGAAAAATAAATCGGCTCTACAGGTAAATGATGTTGTCATCATATTTGATAACAAACTGCCTCGAAACAATTGGCCACTCGGTAAAATAGTTGCTACATATCCTGGAAAAGATGGTCTAGTCAGAGTAGTAGATGTGAAGACGCAGTTTGGAACCTACAGACGACCCACTTCGAAAATTTGCAAACTGGATCTTCTGGAGTCGAATGAAGACCTTTAGCAGAAGGCTTCATTGGGAGGAGAATGTTTAGATTTAGTTGTTTTACCCTATATAATGTAATTTAGTTGTTTGACCCTATATATATTTTTGATGGATGACTTGTAATTTTGAAATGTGATGTTGCTATTGTGAAAAAAGAGAGTTGAGAATAAATAAAATAGAAAAGCGCATTGTCAGTGATTTCCAAATAAAAACCAATATATTAATAAAAAAGGGAACATTCGCTGATCCTTCTGCCGAATTACGCAATATAAACCTATTTTAGGTAAGTTGTCGCACTTTACAACAGACTTGAAGAGGCTAATCACCTCAAAGGTAAAAATAACTTGATAACACAAGTCGCCCATTTGTCTGTCGGAACGCAAGAAAGAAAGGATTAATAACCACTCAGAAAATTTAGGAAAAACAAACCTAGAAAGCAATACAATCATACTGTTAGGAACCATAATGGAAGGAAACCCGATGTTGATAACAGGGACATATTTCAGAGAATTAAGTCACAATCGCATCAAATAGTCAGTCAGTGTCCTGTTGGAATTGTGGGTTGCCTAACCATATTTTCTCTGATTGTAGAACTAGGAGGAAAATTTTTTGTTATAAATGTGGTTTAGCTGGTGTTAAACTTTTTGATTGCCCAAAGCGTTCAAAAAACGAATAAGGGGTAAGGGTTACGATCCATAACTCCACCCCAAAAACAAGGGCTAAAATTAATGTCGTTAAATTTATTAAAGATACTGGAATAATTGGTTATCCAGTGTTGCGCAATTTACAAAAAATCAGTGAAACCCTCAAATGAAGTTTCTCCACTTTTTATTGAAAAACCTTTGGATAATAGACCTTATATAGTAGTCCGTTTATTTGATCAAGATATTACCATTCTTCTCGATACTGGAGCTACTGCTTCGTTAGTCTGTTCAACTGGTTTAGATATTTTGAAAAAATTTAATCTCAAAATTAGTCACACTCATTCAAAAACTATTTCTACTGCCGATGGGACACAGAAATCAGTTGAGGGTGTAGTGTTTTTGCCAATTGTGATCGATGGAGTTTGTCAAGTAATTCAAGATCTAGTAGTTCCAAGTTTGCCTCATTCTTTTATTTTTGGTTGTGACTTTGCACGACAATCCAACGTCAAAGTAAATTTTTGTAATATTAGTTGGATAGTTCGGAGTCATCTTTTTTTCTCTTCAAATATTGATGTTGTTGATACAATACAATACAAATTTATTATTCATCACTGAAACTCTTGTACAGAACATAAAATACATTACATACAAAGCTTATCGGACTAGTAAAATCAGAAAATGGCCCAACTTTAAAATTTAAAATTAGTGTATAATATACAATACATACAAAAGATATAAAGGATATATAAAAAATACATTATAATACAACTATATGAAGTCAAATTTTTAAAAATTCGTCTGTGGAGTAAAATGGGTTGTTCAGAAGATATTCATTTAATATTTTTTTCAAATTCTTTTAACTTTCTACATTACCGACAAGATTTACAAATTTGTTGTAGAATTTTATTTGTTGGTAAGTATAAGAGTCTTGACCAATCGTGAGTCTGGAATATGTCTGATGAAACTGTTTGCTGCTGCGTGTGTCATGATTATGAAAGTCATTTTTTCTCATTATGTTATTGTTATTGTTAGTTATATTCACGATAAGAAGATATATATAGAGTGATGGCAATGTCATGATTTCCAATTCAATAAATAATTTCTTACGAGACTCACGAGGATGAACACCTCTCATGCATCGTGAAATCCTTTTCTGAAGTGTAAATGCTTTATCGAAATGGGCTGATGCCCCCCAAAATATAAGGCCATAGGAAAGTATAGACTGGACCAGACCAAAATATGCAATCCTTAGAACATTTATTGAGACAGTGTTTTTTAATTGTCTGATAAGAAAACATGTAGAGCTCAATTTAGATACAATGTTGTCGATGTGTTTTTCCCATATCATTTTCTTATGAAGAGTGATTCCCAAGAATTTAGTAGAGTTAGCTTCTTCTATTGAGTGTCCATTCAATCTCACCAAATTATTATAATTTTGGTAAGAGTTTTTTGTAGCGAAAGACATGAATACAGTTTTACTGTTATTGATTATAAGACAATACTGATGAAATTCCTCTACACTCGAATTTGCTTTAGAGACAGAGTCCTGAGATTCTCCATTGACACAAAAATTTGTGTCATCTGCATATGCTACTACAAGATTGGGAGTCTTACAGGTTTTCTCTATATCATTCATAAATAATATAAAGAGTAAGGGTCCTAGAATAGATCCCTGAGGCACTCCAACTCTCACATGAGCTTCATCCGATTTTAGGTGATTAATTACTACTATTTGTTTTCTCTCATTTAAATATGATTCAATCCATCTGTTGGCATTCCCTCGTATTCCTAATCTGTAAAGTTTTTCAAGTAAGAGTGCGTGATCAATGGTATCGAAAGCCCTACTGAGGTCAAAAAATATAGTTATAGGTGATGTCTTTTTGTTCAGTGAATCATATATAAATGAGGACAACTCACTAATCGCCGATGTTGTCGACTTTTTCTTTCTGAAGCCATGTTGGTTAGAAGAAATGAGATTAAATGTTTCTAAAAAATTTACTGCCCTTTCATTAAAGCATGTTTCAAATAACTTTGAAAACTGACTCTGCAAACATATATTTCTATAGTTTGCAATTTCATTTCTAGGTCCCTTATTCTTATATACTGGTATTGACTTTGATAGTTTTATACTGCTTGGGTATTCTCCTTCAATATATAATAATATAATAATAAGTTTATTTGTTATAAAGGAAGAGGAATGAATGATATGTTTATAAGATAGGATAGCTGTATGTTCACAATCCCTGAAACTGCTTGTAAAATGCGACCACCGACCTCATCAATACCTGCTGCAGGTTTGGAAGATGTTTTCTGAATCAGTGTTACTATTTCCTCAGGTGTCGTGGGATAAAGAAATAATGTTTCTACCTTGTAATCTGTGAGCTTCAAATTTACATAGTTTGGGCTAGCACAATCAATATTCATGAAATGGTCACTAAAAGCATTAACAATTTCATCAGTACTATGTATGGTTTGTCCATTATGTAGGATGATTTCATTTGGAATTTCATTGTTTTTGTGATTTTTTCCTCTCATTTCCCCAATGATTTTCCATGATTCTTTCGACAAGTTTTTAGCATGAATTAATCTGTTCTCATTATATGTTTTTTTGGTTTGCTTTACTTTTTCATTATAATTTTTTTTTAAACTTATATATCTAGTTTTTATTATTTCATTTCCTGATGATTTATAATTTTTCAACAATCCACATAAGGTACTATGCATCAGCTTCAATTCTTGAGTATACCAAGAATTTTTCTTGTTTGCTCTGATTTTTTTCTGTTTATATGGGAATGCATTGAAGAAATGATAGAGGAAAGTGTTATAGAAAGCGTCAAATTTATCATTGAATTGTTGGGCCTTGTACATTTCCGCCCACTGTTCATTTTTTAGGAAATGGATGAACGTAAGGAGATTACTTTCAGAGACATCTCTTTGGATAATAATTTTTCCAGTTTCATTTTTTTTTTTCTATATCTAACTGCAGAGAACTAATCTGAAATGTGTGATCAGATAGGTGAGTATCTTGTACAATTGTATGTTTTGCTGTCAAATTTGTAAATATGATATCAATAAGAGTACTTGAAGTAGTTGTGGTACGAGTGGGCTCTGTCACTAGATTAGTCATATTGAATTCATGAAAAATATTTGAAATTTGTCGGGTTGTGTTATTATCCATTAATAAATTGATGTTTATATCACCACATACGATATAGTAGCAATTTGTTTCATAGATTTCATTTATTAACTCATATAGTAGTTTTAAGAAAATATCTATATCACCTTGAGGGGAACGGTAGATACTGACAACAAATAATTTATCATCAGTTGGAAGTTCTGAAATATATTGAAATATTTGAGAATGGTTTGCTTCAATAAGTGGAAATATTTCAGTCCCCTAGGACTTGCATGCATAGGCACACCATATTGTATGCATGTTTTGTTCAAACGAAAAAAAAACTAACCACTGAATTGCTTCTTCTCTAGAAATATATGATTTGTTTCAGGGAAACTAACAATTATTGATGAATCAGCTATAGAGCAAATGCTTTTGCTAAATCGAGTGTCGTTAGGTCCATCAGACCCCTCTTCTCCATAATTCATATCAAGAGGTATTCAAAATACAAACTCATACGTATTCAGAATGAACTTAATATCAATGTAATAAATGATTCATAGAAATGAATGAATGATTCATTTTATAAATGAATGACTCATTTTAAAGTTAGAAATCGAAGAAAATTAGTCAAATTCAACGCATTAGCTCAAATTCGATGGAGCTACTCAATATGAATTCCAGGATATATTAGGAGACTGAAAGACGTTCGAACTACTATTCAAACGATCAAACCAAACTCAAATCTGGATAAGACGTATATTATATTCTTTTTGTTTGTTTTGCTTTTCAGTTTTTGGACATCTCGGTTCAAGTTCAGAGTAATCAAACAGTCGCCTATTCAAGGTGAACTCCTGCGAAACTTTTCATGCTAGCACTGTCCCACTGCTTTGAACGATTCAGGCCGCTGATTCTTGAAATCGAAACGAAAAGTGAGAAGAAAAAACATTATTCAGATGTCACAGAAACAAAAAAAAACTCGTGACGAATCGAGAATCAGTTTTCAAATTGGAACTGTCCTAATCTAACTGCAAACCAAAACAAACGAATTATTGGATCAATTTATCATTATTCTATTTGCAGCAGCAAATTTTATGTTTCAAGTCTGATATTATAGTATGAAATCCTATCAACCTCGTTGGAAATACCTAATTATTTATTGATGGTTGATGGAAATATTGGTAGGTACTAGGTACTGCACATTATCTCACAAAGTAATGCACTTACTTATGAAAGTATTGATGAGGTCCGCCAACCCCCAGTCTTTCAAAAGAACCTCCATCGATGGTATCCGAAAATGGCTTCTTATCGCATCCACTTAGTCTTGCACAAGTTGCATCACAAACACTAAACATTTTTTCAAAACCAAAAGAGAAACGATACAACTAGTGAATGTTCTGCAACATTTGGGAAGTGATTGAATGATTGAAAGCGGTTACGTATTCGCTGTATGCATTAGGCTGGAGGGGATAGGTGAAACTATGACAGCGCCCATGGTGGCAGAAGTAGGTAATATTCCTGGTAATCACAAGCTGAAAACTTGCAGTTTCTGAGGTCTCCCCGTTTATTCACAAATCACTTAAAAATATTGTACCATACTTCAGATGAATAAACATTATTATTAACGTAGTGGCAACGGTTGGGTAGTATAATAACAATGACTCCTCGCTATTGCTGTGTAGTCGATTGCAAAAAAGAACGTGTTAATTTTATACATTTCCAACTGCAACAAAGTGATAAGTGTTCTATTATTCCACGATATTTCAATCTCTAATTCCGGGATGTGAGGTTTTCATTCGATTAATATTTGAGATGTTTTCCGTTTTCTATTTGATCGTCTAGAAGTGGATAGTGAAAGTATTAACCAAGTTCCGTGGGAAGGTGTTGCGCCGGTGATAAAAAGCAAATAGCGACTCAAACTGCGAGTCCGGGAACGCTTGGACGGTGTTATAAACTGATCAATCAGCCTTATGAACAGGAAACAGAGATACGTTTGATGTATTTCCGAGTTCTCTATCATACACGGCAACAGGACAAAGTACCTCGCAGAGGATTATTTGTGATTTAATTTTCACGAACTGGTTTCGGTTTCAAAAATAATTGGCCTTACATGTGAACTAATATTAAATGTAATGCAGTTCAAGTACTAGGAGTAAACATCATTACTTGTACTGTATAAGCAATACGAAATATTTTGTTGACAATTGTACGTGTTAGAGAGTGTCGAACGTGTTTGTATTATTTGGGGACCGTACGACGTTCTCACATCCTTGCAAGGGTAGAAGTGGGATCCCATTTCAGGTAAAATTGTGAACCTCATTCCATTTCTGATTATTATATTATTTGAGAATTCCATTAAAATATTTTTCCGTTTAATCTGATGTTATTTAGTGGTTTCTTGTCAGGTTGAACTAGCCACTGATGCTTCAAAAGTCTTCTCTATATTATATGAAAATGTCCATGATTTCATGTCTACATGATTTTTTGCAAATATACATACACCTCCACGTTTGAAACTTTTTCTACAATAATTATTTATTAACGAGTAATTTTGTATGACTAATTCCTTAATCTCGTGGCTTTTCAGCCAGTGTTCTGTAAAACAGCATATATCAATCTTAAACTGGTTGAGAATTAATTCTAATTGAGATATTTTTTTGCCTATGCCTTGAACATTGAAATTCATGACAACAAAAGAATTTTCTTTTTTAGATGGAATTATTATTTGTTTTTTGTTTTGTTTTTCTCTAAAAAAAATCTGGTCTGGTCAAGTCATGATTGTTGTCAATAACATTTCTAGTGTGGTGTTTCTGATAATGTAGATTAAAATCAAACCTTCTGAAAAACACACCTCTGGCCAAAATGTAGGTTCATAAAGATCTTCCTTATATTTAAAATCTGCTGCAACCATATACGCTTTCTTGTCCCCTGGTTCCTTAAGATCTTTCACAATGAAACTTTCATTTTCCTTCCCGATGTTTTTCTTCAAAAATATTTTTATATCATCCTCCGTAACATCTGTTGATACTTTGTATAGGTATAGCCATACTTTTGGCGCAGCTCCCTTAAAATGTTCTGCTTCATCATCAAGTTGGCCGACATTCATTCTTTTTTCCTTGAAATTGTTTTCCATTCCCTTTGTTCAGGATTTCTTGAATCCGAAATATCATTACCCCTTTTCTGGTTACCACAAGTTCTATATATTTTCTGCACGTTTGATTTGTTTTTGCTTGGTGAATTGCATATGATATTTGATTATCCGAGATTGCTGGAGAATCAGTAGTTTTTGGATCACTGGCAACACTGTTAGCATTGTTTACATTTGAGGTGGTTGCTTGTTGCTCTGAAATGTTTTTTGTCGTGCACGTTTTTTTGTTGGTTGTTTGTGGCACTTTCTCAAGATCGGTAGCGTTTTTTCCACTCATGGTTTTTTCATTTTGAACTGTGGTTTTATTGTAGATACTTGCTTTTTCTTCAAGGAAAGTTATTTTCTCTTCCAGTAGTAAAATCAAACTCTCCTTGCTTTTGATAATGGTTTCTTTGTCCTTGATGATTTGACGAAGTAGGTTATTTTCTTCTTTAAAATATATCTCCTCACTTTGAAATATGTCTGAGCATTCATTTCTCAAGTCTATTTCGTGTCTACACTCTGGATTTCTTTGTTCGTTTGATTGCCTCATGCATCCAGGGTGGAAGATTTCACCACACTTCACACATTTTACTTTGTTCACAACTTTTTTTGAGCAATGTTTGCATTTATAATTATCGTTTTCTTTGGACTGACTTTGCGCGTGACTTAGCTCGTCCGCCATCTTGGATTAACACATGGACCTAGAACATGTAATAATATTACGGATTTACAGTCATTGGATGATTTAAATACAATACAGCGTGCACAAGCAGAAAATGCAATAAGTTTCTTCGAAGATATTTCTAGCAAAAATAGACTTGGTCGTTCTAATAAAATTTCTCTCAGAATAGACACTGGTGATGAACCTCCTTGTCGTAAAAGACCTTTTGTGATGTCACCATATATGTCCAAGATTTTGAACGATGAGTTAGATGAAATGTTGAAATTAGGAGTTGTAGAACCATCTCAAAGTCCTTGGTGTTCACCAGTGCTATTAGTAAAAAAATCTAATGGAGAGTATCGTTTTTGTTTTGATGGTCGTCCTTTGAATTCAATTACGAAATATGACAGTTATCCTTTGCCAAATATAGAGAGAATATTGAGTTCATTGAGGAATGCGAAATATATCTCGTCCATCGATTTCAGAAAAAGTTTTTGGCAAATCCCTTTAGATCCCTCCTCAAAGGAAAAAACAGCTTTCAGCATAATTGGGAGAGGTCAGTATCAATTTGTCAATATGCCGTTTGGTTTGTGTAATGCTGCGCAGACTCAACAAAGACTCGTTGATGCAATTTTTGGTCCACGTTACGAACCTAATATATTTTCGTATATTGATGATATAATTATTACAAGTTCCACTTTTGAGGAACACATCCGACTATTGAAAGAGGTGAAAGAAAAATTAAAAGAAGCAAATTTGACCATTAATTCAGAAAAATGTGAATTTTCTAAGACAAATTTTTAAGATTCATTGTGGGTTCAAATTCATTGAGAACAGACCCAGATAAAGTTGCTAGCATGATAAATTATCCACGTCCACGAACAGCCACCGAAATTAAGAGATTTGTAGGTATGTGCTCTTGGTATCGGAGATTTATCAAAGATTTTTCAACTCTTTTATCACCTATCAATGATTTACTTGAAGGGAAAAGGAAATCACAGGCAATATAGTGGAATGATGCTGCGGAAAATTCATTTTTGAAAATTAAGGAATTATTAGTATCACCTCCTATTTTATCTCAACCAGATTTTTCGAAAAAATTTATTATTCAGTGTGATGCTTCAGATACGGGTTTAGGTGGAGTGCTCACCCAGGAAATTAATGGTGAAGAACGTGTCATTGCTTATGCAAGCAGAACTTTATCTCGTGCAGAGGGAAATTACTCAACCACTGAAAGAGATTTGTTAGCTACAATATTTAGTATTGGAAAATTCCGTCCTTATATCGAAGGAGTACGTTATACTCTCATTACAGATCATTTTTCACTTTTGTGGTTGAATAATTTAAAAAATCCTTCTGGAAAACTTCAAAGATAGGCAGTTAGACTTCGACAACATACATTTGATTTTGTTTATAGAAAAGGGAGTGATAATATTGTCCCCGACGCTTTGTCGCGTAAAGTTCCTGAGAATGAAGAGATACTATCCAGGGCATCAAAAAGGAGATACGTCATTTTCTTGATTGATTTCACCTCTCATGTTTGTGACCCTTGGTTGTCGCCCGATTGTACGGTGATATGCATCTTCCGTCCAATATTCCAACATTCAGTATGAAAGATAGAGAGAGAAATATCGAGTCCAGATTTGAAGTTCTTTCAAGTACAGTTCTGTGTCGATTTTTTTTGGGGTAGAAAAAGTTTTCAGATTGAAAATCATTCCTTTTCGCCATCGACCGTCATGAGAGAAAGTCTCGCTCTGAATTGACGAAATGTCTGGCTATGATTTCAATGGTACATTTCCATGTTTGCGATTTGATTTACCAGCTGATAATTAAGATGGTATGTATTCTTTTCCGACAGTTTTCATTCATGTGCTATTTGTTCTTTGTAATACAGCACGTGTGTGAATGGGTAATAAGTAATCCTATTCAACAGGGTCCTTGGTTTCCTTGGTTTTTTGGATACATTTTTGGTTCCATTCTGTTTTCCGTTCCTTTCCATCGTTTGTATGTCTGCCGTCCAGAGAGTCCCAAGAATAGTCCCGTTTTGCTGTCAGGTGATTCCTGTATGTCCTAGACAAAGAAGCTACTCACCCCAACAACAGGGAATAAATCAACAGTTGAATACCGTTGGAGACTGAAAGATCAACCCTCTTGTAACTGGAAAAAACTATTTCATACCATGTTAATTTTTTATGACCGTTTACTTTTTCAACACATTCTTTTATTATTATAATTGATCATCGTTCCTGGAGAACATACATTTTTGTGTACATAATTATAGATATATACATGTGTTTTGCATCAAACTATCAATGGGGTATCGATTTTTATTTCATTACGTTTTGTCACCGATATATGCTTTTGGTTTCTAAATTCCATAACATAAAAAATTTAGTGGCGCTCAATTTCATTTTTGTAACGATTATCAAATTTTGACTGAGTATATTTTGAACCATGACCCATTTGCCAGCAGACGAGGAGCTGTCGTTCGCTGTGTGGAAAAATCATGCCACAGCTTGTCGCGCAAAGCTTTCAGTTCGAGTACAAAAGCGACAAGCATTTGAATCTATAACTCACCTACGTCACATATCCAAATCAATTATTTTTTACTTTTTAGTGCATTTGAATGAAAGCTTGTTTTTAATAAGGTTTTTTATTAATTATTTTAATTTGTGCTTTTTAGTACTCGAGTAGTACGCCTTAATCTATGCATTTTTGTTGAAGCATCGTTATTATGAGGCCTTTTTCCTGTAAGCTCTGAGCTATCTAATCCTTCAAAGTACACACCCTGTATCTCGGTTGAATATTGTTTTTCCCAGACTCAAATTCACTTAAAAATTCTGAATTTCCTGAACGGTGTACATTTTTTTCCTAACTTAATATAGTCCATCCAATATCAATTGCAGAAGCTGTTTCTATAGGGAGCAAATAAAAACTCACTTCGCTAACACGAGCGTATATGCGAAGAAAGAGAACGAAAAATAATGTGTACTACTCGTAAACATTCGCAGTCGGCGAAGGGAAGATCAAAAGAGCCGATAGTCAACGTGGACTTGAGTGACTTCTGTCAACGGTTCGTCTGGGCCAATCAAAACGGACAACAATGCTTGGGGGTGTGTCTATACGATGGGAGGTCATGAATCACGCGTTATATTTGTGTTTTAATAGCTCTGAAATATTAAAAACCAGTAGCGTCTGTGGTCTTGGTGTGTGCCGATCGAAATACGTTTAAGGATATAATAATAACCTACATCAAACAATGAAATAAATTATTTTTCTTTCTTAATGTATTTGTATAAATAAAAGCTTGTCTTTGAATTTTTTTCATTTTTCATTATTCATGAAGTATTTTTAAAATCTTAAAATATCTAAATAAAATTAGTTATCTCCGCCACTGCTGCTCACAGGATTTCGCCGCAAGACTTTTTTATGCTTCTGCAATTAATATTGGGAAAACTATATCAAGTTATAATAGCACTGTCATCAGGGGCGCGCCAACTATGTGGCGAATGTAGGCAAAAGTCACGGGCGGCAAAATCTAAGGGCGGAAATTCGGATAAATAAACCGTACTAACGACCTCTTCTTTCTAATGCCGCGCGTCGGCTCCAATTCATGTTTAATGCGTGATTCTCTTTCGGTACTCTTTTGCTATTAGCGATAGCGGCTAGCTTGAAAAGTCCGAGTATCACAAGTAGCTCAGAAAGAGAGTAAATAGAGAGAAATGTTTTGATTGCTTTTTTTATTCTAGAAAGGCTTTGAAGTCGTCTGTCGGAAGCCGCAAAAAATGAAAATTAATTTAAATATGTCTGGATTTTGTAAAATGGGTCATTCTTGTTTGTTCTGCAAATCAGATTAGTTGATTAGATAGTTAGTTAGTGAGGTGAATATTTCAGTGTAAAAAAGGTAAGTACTGTAACTAAAACTAAATACGGCATATTTTTACCATTCTACGCTTAATTCTAATTAAAATTTCTGAAACATGTTCTATAAGGCAATTAACAATATGTGAAAAGTATGACTGTGTGCACGTATCGATATAATCGATGAAAAAAAATTGTATTTCGTGCATAAAATAATTTATTAAAATCGTAGCAAAGTTGGGTCAAGTTCTCATTAGACTGTATCACACTTCTTTTCCCCCAGTTGCGGTTCAACCGAGCCATGGTGGACAAGGATTTTTATTAATTAAAGTTTACTACCAGAATTATTCAATTGTTTGTTTTCGATCAGGACAGGTCTAATTAGACTTCTCCTTGAACTTATATTCAATTTCGTTGACTTAAATGTGAGAATTCAAGAGTCTTGTCTGGTCTTCCTTGTTATATTGGAACATATATTTGACAGATGACTGTCCCCATTAGATTGATCATCTTCTAATGTATTTTTCGTATGACAGGGATATACCTTTCATGATTCTGATATCTCCATGGTTCTGTGTTCCATGTCAATCTACTTCATCGTTCACTTGTCAATCTTGTCACTTGGGTCCAGCTATCACACCTAAACAATGGCTTATAAAAGATATCGAAATGTAATCTCAATTTTCATCCTGGCCTAGGATAGGTTTTTTTAACATGTTTGTCACGTAAACTTATGCAACACTCATTGATCATGAGATATTTTATGGTCTTTTTGGCTTCTTGTACACCTGACGAGTAAGTAACCTCACATTGAAAATAAAATAAAATATTTCAATTTTCTTTCTCAAAAAAAGTTTTCAGTAACTTGTTCTCTATCAATATTACTTACTTTTAGGTACGCACTGATGATGACCTGAGGGTCCAAAGCGCTTTGCTGCGATTTTAATAAATTAATTTATGCACGAAATACAATTTTCTTTCATCGAATTAACAATATGGCTAATAATTTTACCTTGTAACTACCAACTACTTACTGTAAAGTATTTTTAGGTACTTTTTTTTCAAGGTCCTGTAATACATACTAATATATATTTATTTTCAACAAATGTTGTACAGGGTGTTCAAAAAATGTAATCCAATTTGTTGGTAGAGACAGATGTAAAACAATGTTTTTTCAAATAGATCACCATCTAACATATCCTATATAAAAACTCATGTTTTCGAGATATTTAACGTTTGATTTTTCCAAAAACGTAAATGAGATTGCTAACAATATGACATTTCCTATTTTAAGGAAAAGGGCAAAAAATAGAAAACGATTGTCAGGTCATCTGTTCCGCCAACAAAGATGGCAGAAAATGGGAGAGAAGGAAAAATGAGCTGATTCTTTGAAGAAATATTTGAAACCGTCAGAAATAAGTGTTCTTCCTGAACTTGAAAATACCGACGATGCTCGCCCTAGTTGTTCCTCAGCCCCAAGTTCCTCATTTGTTTCTGATTGTAATAATATACATAGTACCCTGTAACATCATACTGAAAACGTTCCAGCAGCGGCAACATTACTATTTTCTAACTCCACCATAATATCTAATGACCCTAGAGAGTGGCCCGAAATAATTACATCCGCAGATGCAAGATTTTTAACGGAAAAAGGTCCCCATCAAATTACGATTGGATTCATCCAGTAAACTCACAAGGCCGAAAGTTTTCTGCCAGATGTTTTTATCGTAACCTCACCAATGGAGAGAAAATAAAAAGGGAGTGGCTGATTCACTCAACAACAAGAGATGCGGTTTACTGTTTCTGTTGCAAACTTTTTGGTAAGTCTTTTACCAACTTGTCTAATAAGAAAGGGTGTTTTGATTGGAAACATTTGTCACCAGTGCTAAACAGACACGAAAAGAGTGACTCCCATAAAAAAAAAATCGGATTTCGGTTAAACTTATCAAATATGTTATTCAAGGGAGTTACTATGAATGAAAGTCAATTACGTTCATTGCATGTAGAAAAAAATACTGGTATCGTGTCATTGAAAGCATAATTTCAGCAATGCAGTTTTTATGTCGTCAATGTTTAGCTTTACGTGGTGGATCTAACAAATTATATGAAAATAATAACGGGACTTCTTGAAATTAATAGAAATTTTCACCAAATTTGATTCTGTAATGGAGCAACATATTTGACCCACACATAAAGATCAAAACAGCGGCAGCGGTAGCGGTATGACAAACTATTTAGGCCATAAAATTCAAAATGAATCGATACATTTATTCGGCTCACAAGCAAGAACTAGTATTTTGGATCTAGTAAGAAAACATGAATATTACTCTATAGCCCTCGACTGTACACCAGATGTGAGTCATAAAGATTTTGCCGAAAAAAAGGCAAGAAAAAATTGCTTCCAATAAGTTATTTTGTTCTTTTTTTTCTGCCATGTAACATTTTTATCGTTTTGATAGTTTTGTTATTGCTTTGCTTTTTTTACATTCTTCGTTAATCCTTATGTCTAAGACTTGTCAAGATCTTCTAAATGTTATGGGGATGAGTAGTCAAGTATCATGCTGATTGAAATCAGTACACTTTTTTTATTTGAGCTTTCGGAAATACTCATTTTTTTTTCCTTGCAAACATCAAATGATAATGATGAATTAAATTTATAGATTATATATTATACGTTATATAAATTAACACATATGTCATTTCAAAATTAGATGAGTAATAGCGATTATTTCAATTTTATGTGTATAGTCCATCCAATATCAATTGCAGAAGCTGTTTCTATAGGGAGCAAATAAAAACTCACTTCGCTAACACGAGCGTATATGCGAAGAAACTGAACGAAAAATAATCTGTACTACTCGTAACCATTTTCTGTCGGCATACGGTAGATCAAAAGAGCCGTAGTCAACGTGGACCTGAGTGACAGCTGTCGCTTTTCTACAACCCATTCGTCTGAAAGATTAAAAACCAGTAGCGTCTGTGGTCTTGGTGTGTGCCGATCGAAATACGTTTTAGGATATTCTAGTAACCTACATCAAACAATGGAAGAAATTATTTTTCTTTCTTAATGTATTTGTATGAATAAAAGCTTGTCTTTAATTTTTTTTCATTTTTCATTATTTATGAAGTATTTTTGAAATCTTAAAATATCTAAATAAAATTAGTTATCTCCGCCACTGCTGCTCACAGGATTTCGCCGGAAGACTTTTTTATGCTTCTGCAATTGATATTGGGAAAACTATACCCGCTTATCTGATGTATCAGTATCAAACAAACAAAAGGAATTTATTTTAGATATTCAGAAATTACATTTCATGTCCTTACTTATACTAACTATTTACATTATATACATTATATACAATTACAGACTGTACGGCGGGTTGTTCGCGCCACCCTCCAGCCCGGAGAGAGCCAAACCGTACCCCCGGAGCATCGTTGCCGGTGCCCCAGACGCACGCCTCGGCCCTCTTTTCGAGTATTCGGAAGGAACACGATTATTTTTTGAGGATTGATCCAGTCTCCTATCATGCGATTTATACTGGAATTTGAAGTAGTTAGGAGTTTTTTGTGAGTGTAGTGAGATTTGAGTTTTGGATTTTTGCGTATTAGCCCAGGAAAATCTTTAATAGCAAAAATCTGGTCAAGGGTGTGAAAGGGTGTTTTGAGTGTGTTTGAGTTTTATTTTGAGTAGTGCAGTTTGCAGTATTTGAGTAGGGAGTTTTGAAATAGTTTGTGTATTGAGTTTTGAGTAAAATGTTTTGAGGTATTTGTGTGTTATATTTGAATAAGTTATTCGCATTTGAGTTATTATTTTTGAGTAGTTTTGGGTGTATAATTTGAAGTAGTGTTTGTGTGGGTATTTTGTGTAAGAATGGTTTGTGGCTATTTGAGGTATAAATACACAAATATGTTTGAGTAGGGATGGTTTGTGGATATTTGAAGTGATACAATACAATAAGTATATTTGATAAATCAGCTCGACGTCCCCGCCCCCGGCCACAGCCCCCCGGGACCGCAGGGGGGCGTTTGCGGCTGGTGCCGCGCCCCCCCTACGTCCTGGGGTGCCACAGCCAAGAGCGTGGCGCCCAGCTGATGTATGTATTGTGTGAGTTTAGATATGGCGTTTTGTAGTTGTGTCATACTCTGTGTTTGATATGAGACCATTGTTTTTAACGATAGAATCTCGTTGTGTATGTCGAGCGTCAAGATCTGCGGGGGTGGGCCATTCCCTTCATCCTCTCTGGATCGGGGTTTCGCGTATCTTGACACTTTAGGGTATCTTGCGTTCGTTTGCCATGGTGTTGTGCCTTCTCCCTGGCCTCCCTGAGGGTGATTGGGCATATTGGCATAGTTACTAGTTCTTTGTTGGCCTTGGTTAGTTTGCCCTCGGCCTTTATGGTAAGCCGGAATTTGCGCATCCTTCCGTATTTCCATTTTGCTATATTCTGGACATTTTTCGTAGTTAGCCGGATGGCCCGAGCCACAGTTAGTGCACTTGGCGGGTACATCAGGGCTTTTTTGACAGGTAGCAGTGTAATGTTCTTTGGCGAAATTAAGGAATTTGGGGGTGTGGTTGCAGTTCATGGCAGCATGTCCCCACTGCTGGCATCTCCTGCATTGTGTCATCAACGTTATTTATGTGTACCTACCCATGTATAAATGTTTACTAAATAAGGGGTAAGTGATGTAAAATTATATTCTGCCCACAGGCGGCCACATGGCTTGTCGCGCCCCTGACTGCCATCACAATAGATTGACGAAGGTGAGTCGAATATCAAGTATATTATTATGAACATTTGTCGAATAATGTTCGAGATACATTCAACATGATGAAAAACACTGAAATATATTTTATATAACATATAAGCATTTTTATGATATTTCAGCAACGCTTACTCTGTATCAGTTTAACATTTTTTCTTACAGCCAAAAACGCATGCAATAATTATCGAATGAATAAAATTGTCGTGTGAATTTTGAATTTCCGGAAGTAAAAAAACGGTTGAGAACGATGAATTAATTGGGAATTCCCTTTTTTTCGAAGTACACCATGTATCTCGGTTGATTATTGTTTTCCCAGCCTCAAATTCAGTCAAACATTGTCAAGTTACAAAAACATAATTGTCGTGTGAAGTTTGAATTTCCTGAAATAAAAAAAAAACAGCTGTGGGACAGCCCAGAACTTGATAGGGCCTCGGGAGAATGGGGTTATTCTGATATGAAACGTTCATAAAACATTTTTAGGACTGTACGAAGTCGAGTTCATCGGTCAATTCAACAGGCAGTTTACCAGTCAATTGAGCAAGTGAGATATTTGACCCCTATCAATTGAGCGCTCCTGCACCAAACGCTGGTCGTCCTAGTCAAAGCGCGGGTGATCGGCCGTCTCGGATGGTAAATTAAACATTGGTAGACTGAGAAATGGTGAAAAGCTTCAACTGCAAACTTGATTTGATTTTTCTGTTGAGTTGCTTCCTGTCGAATTTTGAACTGTTCTGGATACAGTTTTTCAAGGGCTTTCAAATGACATATTGCAAGTCGAGTTTCGTGCGCTATAGTTTCTGTCGTTTTTAATAGTTATACTTTCGTTTGACAGATGAGAGCCAGAATATAATAGTCGCATTCGAGGCAGACACTGTATCTTCTTACCAAATTTCAGCTCGATTGTCAAACGGTTCGGCAGTTATCGTGGAAGATTACAGACATACTTCACTCTGGAAATGGTCTCAATCAATTCGGGGGACCTCAAAACGGATATGTCCGTCGATATCTCGATGTTTTTTTTCACACGATTACATTACTTGGCCACTGGCGGGGGGGAGAGCGGTCAAGTAAAAGGTTGAGAACGTTGAATAATTCCCCGTTTTTGAAATACAGCCTGTATCAGTAGGATATGGGTGAATACATCCCACCCCCTCCCCTTTTTCCCTAAAAATAGGCCCCGCCCACTTTCGCAAAAAAAGCCCACCCTTTACCCAATGAGAATACCTCATGATATATATCTTTTTATAAGCTCCTCCCCATTCGTCCAATGAGAAATCACATCATTAATAGAAAAAGATGGCGCAGCTATACATCTGATTCATACATATATTTATTTGTCCTATTAAGTTTCCCCATTGTTAATAAATATTGGCCCCTGCCACTGGAAAAGGACCGACAGACAACCTGAGCGGGCCATAATCATGATACGTCGTCGGCCTGGCTAGCTCGTGTCACGACGGCCACCAGGAAGGGTTGTTAATTATTTTGGTGGTTCAAAATGCAAACTAACAGAATTCTCACGTAGTAGAAAAATATCTCGATAGGTGCGTCGTGAAACTTGTGTTCATTAAGGAAATTCGAAGAGGTATTGAACAATACCCAATTATCGAGGGTATCTAGATTAAAAGATGACCAGTCTTCGAAATATCGGGAAGTTATTCTGAAATTGATTATCCAATTTACCCAAACACATGACTAGAGGGGTTGTTAATTATTTTAGTCGGGAAATGCAAGCTAACAGAATTCTCACGGGGTAGGAAAATATTTCGATAGGTGCGTCGTCAAACTTGTACTCATTAAGGAAATCGAAGAGGTATTAAACTATACCCAATTATCTAGGGGTTCCCAGACTAGATTAAATCTTGGAAATAAATGTATTTCCAATGCTTTTTTCATATTATGGTAAAACATGCCAATTAGTATTCTGAAGAGTCCCGAATATATCTGGGAAGATAATTTTCATTTTCAATTAAATGGCTTTGTGGGGTGCTTATAAATAGTCGAGCAAACCGTACACTCGGTCTCATTCGAATTTTAACGTTTTTGTGTGTGTGTTGAAATTTATCAGCGACATTCTGTGTTCTACAATATTACCATTGGTAAGTTTTTTATTTATTAACCTCTACCATTTTAATATCATTAGTGTTACAAGCCCAAGTGAACGAAGGAAAAATCCCCTTGTAAATAATTAAATAGAATTCTGATAACCTTTTCTTATATCACTAGTAAGTTCTCAAATCCAATCAATCCCCGCAGAGTTACCTGAGTGTTACTATGCAAAATTATGTGAAAGAAATAATTCATTATACTGAAATGTATTGAACAATTGTTGTTGATTGTTTTTTTCATAAAGAACAGACATGATAAGTGATTTTTGTAGAATCTAACAATATGTGAGAAAATGGTACAGAACGATAACTCAATATCTTGGATAATATGTCGTTTTTATCAGATTTTGGAATACCCTTCCTTGCAATTTACCAGACACTTCATCTCCTACAAGTATAGATCCTTATTCGTATGCCCTGTATATGCTAATTATTTGGCTGTTCTAGAAGGTTGGGTTCTACACTTCATCACTGGATGAAACATATGCCAGCTGCTCATTCCACCAGTCCTTGATTTCATGCATGGCGTTACTAGCTTTCGGAACAGTTGTCTTGCTGTTGAACAGTTTTCTTGAAATCCTACTCTCGCTGTCATCCTGATGCGATAAAGAAAAATTTTTAAGTACCACAGATGGTCGTGTATTTTTCTTCTTGGTCACAATACGTTTCTTTTCTGGTCTTGACGCAGGGTCAGACAGAGTTGGGGCTAAGAATTTCCTTCCTGAACTACTACCAACACTGTCTGATCTTGGAAGATTTGTAGCCTTCTGTTTTCTCGCTTCATTCTCCTTATTCGCTTCAACTTCGGCTTCTTGATCGAGAGTATCATTTTTGTTTTCTTCTGCAGGATCAGGTATTGTTACTGCTTCATTCGTTGCTATAAAACTGTTCTACTGTTTCTAAAAAAAACTTTAATGTTTTATTTAATATTATTTGTGATTGGATCATCTACAAATCAAAATAGTGTGAATCAATGGTAATGGGATTTTTATAATTAATTCAATTTTTATATTAGGAACTACCTGTTTGATTCACAATAGTGACAAATATATTCTAGTATCATCAAATTATAAATCTTGCTTATTACAACAATTGAGATTATCATTACTTCTATCTACAAATAACGTCAATGATTCCATTATATATAACCGGCCATAAATTTATAATTGCTAATCTTTATATTGAAAAGAAATCGAAGAAGAAGGATAATTAAAATAAACAGATAATTGCTATGCATTATCATTTCTAAAGTATGGAATAATTTTTTCAAACATCATTGATACATGTTATGTTAGTCATATGATTTTATTTGAAACTTATTTAAAACTGATTTACTCAAGGAAATTTTCAATTGTTTGATTGGTTTTGTGTTAACAATTGAGAGACCAGGTTTGCTCTGGGGATCCCTTAACACTTCAACCTGCAGGGGTCTCTTGTATCGTGTTGTTATTGATTCGTTAATGGAATTAGGATTGTGCCTTTCACGAGGTTCAACAACCTATTCATGCTGGTTTCCAAGTGCCCATCATGATTGTTGAAAAAATCAAACAAAAGTATTGATAGAAATTGGCAGATTTAGTTTTTGAGTTTTTTGAAAGTTTAATTTTTTTACTTAAAATTCAGGTTGGTTTACCGAAAATAGTTCAAAATCGATTTTCTTCTATTTAACGGACAACCTACATTTTGAACATGATACAGATTTACTAGCACTCTTTTTATAAAATTTTAATTTGAAGGTGTCACCATTTTGGCAATCAATCAATATACTTTATTGTCATGAAGAACGTACATTCTTGTGGACAAAGCACTAATTTATGTTATTAAAAATGTAATGAGCTACAACTAAGTCATTTACATATAGGAGATAAATAAACAAATAAAATAGTAAAACATGTAAATTATGTAAAATAAAATAATAGGGTTTTTCGGAATATATGCTAATTGATGTTATAATCGAAGGCAGTACAAATATAGTAAATTAAATTGAATTGAAAGGAATCAGCATAAAATTCTTCCAAGGTATAGTAGGATCGGCTACATAGCAAGAAGTAAACAGCCTTTTTAAATTTATCCACGGTGGTAATCTCTCTAACGTAATCAGGTAAGTGATTGTACATCTTGCAGCCATTGTGAATAATGGAGCCCTTTACTAAAGTTGAGTTTGGTCTGTGTAAGTTGATACTGTTTTCCCTGCGTGTAGGATAACGGTCAACCGAACTGAATTCATTCATGTGTTTTTTTTTATTAGACAAAATGTCTCCGCAATGAAAATGGCATTAACAGTATGCAACTTATGTAGGACAAAAAGACGTTTGCAAGGATTCCGTGCCTTTGCTTTAAAAATATATATAATTACTCTTTTTTTTGTGAAGTCAAGATGTTTTGCATGATATTATCATTGCAAACACCCCAAAACGGTGTGCCGTATCTCAGATGGGACGCAATCAATGCGTGGTATACTTTTTTTTGCTGCTGAAGACCCTAGTTCATAAGACACCCTTCTTACAGCAATACAACCAGAGGCCAGTTTTTTGTTTAGGTTAATTGCATGCTCTTCAAATTTTAGATTATTGTTAATGATCACCCCTAAAAACTTTGTGTTGTTACGGCTCTCTATGTAACCATTTTCTAGTTCGACATTACCAAGATCGCACTTAAAGTATAGCATGTTGTTTTTTTTTACGCTAAGTGCAAGACGGTTAGAGTCACACCAACTTTTTTACTTTGCTCATGTCGAAGTTGATTCTCCTTTCCAGATCAATTTTATTTTTGTCATGCCATAATATTGTGGTGTCATCAGCGAAAATTGTAAATCTGCCCGAGATATCTATTCTCATTAGATCGTTAATGTACAGCAAAAACAAAGGGTAGGGCCAAGTATGGACCCTTGTGGTACACCACGATTAACAGGTGCTTTATCAGAAATGGTTGAGGTTTTGACCATTTGTGTGCGGTTTGATAGGTATGATTCAATCCATTTATTTACTACTCCTCTGAAGCCATAGCGGTGAAGCTTAGCCAATAGTATTCGATTACGCAGTCAAACGCCTTGTAGAAGTCGCAGAACACGGCTGCCGCAGCCTCTCCGGAGTTGACATTTGTGTATAATTCCTGGAGAAATGAGAAGATAGCATCACATGAGTTTTTATTTCCCTGTAATCCATACTGAGTTTGATATATTATACTGTGCTCTATTGAGAATTTAGTCATTCTGATTTTTACGATTTTTTCAATTACTTTTGCTAGAGCGGGTATTAGAGAAATCGTCCGGAAATTTGCTGGCGTATCTTGCGCCACCTTTATGTTAGGGAATTACAATAGCTGTTTTTAGGAAGTCTGGGAATGCACCTCTCTGAAATGACATATCAATTGAGGTGGCTAATGTATGAAGAGCGTCTTCTGGCAGGTTCTCAAGCACTCTTATAGAAATCTCATCATTTCCATGCGTATTTTTATTTTCAATTGACAACAATACTTCTTTTAGCTCAACAATATCTGTATCATAAAATAAGATTGACTGACTTCAAGTTAGTCTCACTAGAACGTCCTGTATATTTTTATATTCTAGTAAATCCGTTATCTAATAGTATCGATATCTGGCTATTCCTTTCACTTACATTTGCTGATCTGATTTTTTTTCAAGCACCCCTCCAACCACGTTCTTATTGTCTGCTTTGCAACTTCTTCCTCGATTATGTACTCAAATTCGTCTTCCAACTGAAGAGCTTTTCTGATGTCAACTGGACGATAGGAAAGCATATTGAAAGATAAATCATCAGGAGATATCAAATTTCAAAATATTTACATACTTGATGACATCGTGAAAAGTTACATCTTCTCCAATGTGTAATCTTTCTAACTCGTAACATATGTGTTTGAATAAAAGTCTGCCTTTTTGGGGATCTACTTCCAGTCGTCCCTCGAGGAGCCTGAGTATGAATGTGACCTGCAAAAAAAAATACATTTAGGAAATGAATTGAAGTTTTAAAGTACTCACTCTTCGCACTGGCACTGGTTGATGTATATCAACAACAAGTATTCTGAAAATTCCTTATATCCGCATATGATAACAGTGCATCTTCTTCGTTTGAATAGAATAGAGAAAAGTTCTCCATAATGATAGCTAAAATTGTGTGTTCCATTTTATAAGAGATTTTTTTTTTTTTTTTTATATGTTCCGGTTCCCACGAAAAGGGATATCCTGTAATGTTCAGAGAACATCGTGGGAACCAAGGGAAAGAAGGTAGTTCTTCTTAAATTTCTGGAGATTGTATGCCTCGGGGAACACCTCCCTAGGCAATGAGTTCCAAAGCCTCGCAGTTCGTTGGATGAATGAGTCTTTGGAAAGTGATGTTCTGCAGGTCTCCAAAGTGACCACGAAGGGGTGTGAAGACTGAACTTGACGGGTTAATCTCGAAGAGACTGCCAAAGGAGGAACGATTGTTGATATTTCAAAAGAGCATCGCCCATGAAAATATCTATAAAATTGAATACAAAACAAGCAGTTCTGAGACAAAAAGCAATGTGACACTTTTTTTATGACCCTCGACAAAACATTCACCTGAGACATTTCTCAAGTGAAAAATTTACCAAAATAAGAATTTTGAAATTTATTACATTCAGTATGAAGCAATATAAAATATTTTGAACTTATTTTGAATTGTTTTTGCCACAAAGTGTTCAGCACCTTATATTTCTGAAAAGGTGCATTTGATACGATACTTCATGTAAGAATTAACATGTATTCTTGTTTTTTTTTCGAAAATGACATTTTTCTAGATCAGAATTCTGAGATTATTTTGAGCAATATTTCATGTGGTATTTGTTTCAGCCAAACTTCCTTTTTTTTATTTAGATCTTCATTCTTTCATTCAAATCAATATTATTTTTTTCGTTCGTACTCACCCGCCAGAAGATTCAGAACGATGTAACTTATGATTACGTAAAAAGTACAAAAATATATTAAGGATCCATAAAATTCCCGCAGTCGGTCTGCCAATAGTTTTCAGTAGTAAGGTGGTTGAATCATACAGTCGTGCATTATTTTATTCCAATCCTCACCAGTGACTTTCCGGAATAGCATAGCCACACCTGTGACTGGTGACTCAAAGTTTGCTCTCCTAAAAAGTAATATGTCAATGTCACCTTTAATTCAATTCAGAAAAAGCATTTTTTAATTACCGTTGAAAAAATATAAATACTTGAGAAGTTTTCATTAAATTATTGTCAAATCAGTTTTTCATGGACAATATCCTGTAAGAGGCATCGACCACAATATTTTGTTGTCGCGATTTGAAATGACAGCGTTGGAAACAAGGAGAGTTATTCTTGGTTTTAAATTCTTACACAAACTAATAAACAATAATATTGATTGTAGCGCTCTTTTAAACTTTCTTAGTACCTAGAATCGACACAATACAAAGTTCTATTGCGAAGCGTCACGAACAAACATTATGCTACGATCACCGTTGAATTTATTGTGTAGTAGCTTCAATAAAATTTGTGAACTCTGTGACATTCAATTCGACTCTGTGAACACTGTTATACCATGTATTGTTAACCACCTATAAATCTCTTACATTTTTATGTCAATGCTGCTAGTTTACAAGATTTTTAGTGATATGTATCCTATTTAATTTCTTTTTTTACATTTCTCTCTTCTTTTTTTTTTTTTTTTCTTAATTTTATGTATATAAATACTTAGTATATAGCTTAATTAAACATGAACTTCAATATATTTCCCCAATTGACAATACTATAATTTTGTTTAGTTAATATTGGTACTCTGCAATATTTTTAATGTTATATACTATATTCAATTTAATTTCCTCTTTTACGTGTATAAATATTTGCTTTTTTTAGTAAACTACAGATCAAAACTCTTGAAGTTTTAAAGCAAACAAACGACATTCACTTCACTAAATGATTTTCAGTAAATTGAGTTCATAAAATCACAACACATGTTTCGCAATACAATAGCTTCTTCAGGTGGAGATAATATACTAACTCAACAATCACGATGTATCATGTCGAGAGGGTCGAGTTTAAAACATTTCTTTTCTATATGTAATATTTCAAAATCGTTAACAAAACAACGTTTTTCAATCAAAAGTTGAATTCCAAGTTTGACAAAACCCTTCCTATGTTTTGATAATCGTTTTTAAGTGTTTGGCCTATGTAAAAACTTGCACAAGAGCCACAAGTTGATATATGTACTCTAGATTTCTCAGTTTTATCGTTCTTAATGAATTCACTTCACCTAATAAATATAAAGGGATGTTTTTTATAATAATCCTCATGAGGAACAATTTTTCAAAATGAACTTAATAATTAGTATTATAGTATTGAATATTTACCCATACTTTCATCAAAATGATATTCACAAACATACCCTTTGCCTTTGGGTTCAATCAAATAACACCATTTCTTCTTTTTTTTTGTTTTTGCACAAAGCAATGAGAAATAAAATTTTGTTTGTTGTTTTATTTAATGTTACAATGCAGTACCTGTGTTTTAGATTCGCTCATAATTATCACTGTCTGCTATTAAAAGGAACAAATGAACAAGTGTCAACAGTCACGTTATGTATTCCAGACAGCTAACAGAACGCTCATAATTTTGTAATATTTCAAGATATACCAATAATATTTCACAGTTTGAACACTATCTAGTTTTTCGTTTTCTTTCAAAAGTTAATAAAAACTGTCACCCGACTATGGAAAAAAATTACTATAATTAAGGAAAATAAGTTCCAAACCTTTCACCATCCCTAGATAGTCCCCGCACAGTTAATGAAAATATTAAACTTGTTAATGAAAATATTCAATATTGAAAAAACTCAGAATTCTGATCTAGAAAAATGTCATTTTCGAAAAAAAAACAAGAATACATGTTAATTCTTAAATGAAGTATCGTTTCAAATGCACCTTTTCAGAAATATAAGGTGCTGAACACATTGTGGCAAAAATAATTCAAAAGAAGTTCAAAATATTTATATTGCTTCATACTGGATGTAATGAATTTCAAAATTCTTATTTTGGTAAATTTTTCACTTGGGAAATGTCTCAGGTGAATGTTTTGTCATAAAAAAAAGTGTCACATTGCTTTTTGTCTCAGAACTGCTTGTTTTGTATTTAATTTTATTTCAATCTCTTATAAAATGGAACACACAATTTTAGCTATCATCATGGAGAACTTTTCTCTATTCTATTCAAACGAAGAAGTTGCACTGTTATCATATGCGGATATAAGGAATTTTCAGAATACTTGTTGTTGATATACATCAACCAGTGCCAGTGCGAAGAGTGAGTACTTTAAAACTTCAATTCATTTCCTAAATGTAATTTTTTTTACAGGTCACATTCATACTCAGGCTTCTCGAGGGACGACTGGAAGTAGATCCCCAACAAGGCAGACTTTTATTCAAACACATATGTTACGAGTTAGAAAGATTACACATTGGAGAAGATGTAACTTTTCACGATGTCATCAAGTATGTAAATATTTTGAAATTTGATATCTCCTGATGATTTATCTTTCAGTATGCTTTCCTATCGTCCAGTTGACATCAGAAAAGCTCTTCAGTTGGCCAGGGAAGAATTTGAGTACATACTCGAGGAAGAAGTTGCAAAGCAGACAATAAGAACGTGGTTGGAGGGGTGCTTGAAAAAAAATCAGATCAGCAAATGTAAGTGAAAGAAATAGCCAGATATCGATACTATTAGATAACGGATTTACTAGAATATAAAAATATACAGGACGTTCTAGTGAGACTAACTAGAAGTCAGTCAATCTTATTTTATGATACAGATATTGTTGAGCTAAAAGAAGTATTGTTGTCAATTGAAAATAAAAATACGCATGGAATTGATAAGAATTCTATAAGAGTGCTTGAGAACCTGCCAGAAGACGCTCTTCATACATTAGCCACCTCAATTAATATGTCATTTCAGAGAGGTGCATTCCCAGACTTCCTAAAAACAGCTATTGTAATTCCCTAACATAAAGGTGGCCCAAGATATGCCAGCAAATTTCCGGACGATTTCTCTAATACCCGTTCTGGCAAAAATAATTGAAAAAATCGTAAAAATCAGAATGACTAAATTCTTAATAGAGCACAGTATAATATATCAAACTCAGTATGGATTACAGGGAAATAAAAACTCATGTGATGCTATCTTCTCATTTCTCCAGGAATTATACAGAAATGTCAACTCCGGAGAGGCTGCGGCAGCCGTGTTCTGCGACTTCTACAAGGCGTTTGACTGCGTAATCGAATACTATTGGCTAAGCTTCACCGCTATGGCTTCAGAGGAGTAGTAAATAAATGGATTGAATTATACCTATCAAACCGCACACAAATGATCAAAACCTCAACCATTTCTGATAAAGCACCGGTTAATTGTGGTGTACCACAGGGGTCCATACTTGGCCCTACCCTTTTTTTTTGCTGTACATTAACGATCTAATGAGAATAGATATCTCGGACAGATTTACAAATTTCGCTGATGACACCACAATGCTATGGCATGACAAAAATAAAATTGATCTGGAAAGGAGAATCAACTTCGACATGAGCAAAGTAAAAAAGTTGGTGTGACTCTAACCGTCTTGCACTTAGCGTAAAAAAAAACAACATGCTATACTTTAAGTGCGATCTTGGTAATGTCGAACTAGAAAATGGTTACATAGAGAGCCGTAACAACACAAAGTTTTTAGGGGTGATCATTAACAATAATCTGAAATTTGAAGAGCATGCAATTAACCTGAACAAAAAACTGGCCTCTGGTTGTATTGCTGTAAGAAGGGTGTCATATGAACTAGGGACTTCAGCAGCAAAAAAAAAAGTATACCACGCATTGATTGCGTCCCATCTGAGATACGGCACACCGTTTTGGGGTGTTTGCAATGATAATATCATGCAAAACATCTTGACTTCACAAAAAAAAAGAGTAATTAGATATATTTCTAAAGCAAAGGCACGGAATCCTTGCAAACGTCTTTTCGTCCTACATAAGTTGCATACTGTTAATGCCATTTTCATTGCGGAGACATTTTGTCTAATAAAAAAAAACACATAAATGAATTCAGTACGGTCGACCGTTATCCTACACGCAGGGAAAACAGTATCAACTTACACAGACCAAACTCAACTTTAGTAAAGGGCTCCATTATTTACAATGGCTACAAAATGTACAATCACTTACCTGATTACGTTAGAGAGATTACCACCGTGGATAAATTCAAAAAGGCTGTTTACTTCTTGCTATGTAGCCGATCCTACTATACCTTGGAAGAATTTTGTGCTGATTCCTTTCAATTCAATTTAATTTACTATATTTGTACTGCCTTCGATTATAACATCAATTAGCATATATTCCGAAAAACCCTATTATTTTATTTTACATCATTTACATGTTTTACTATTGTATTTGTTTATTTATCTCCTACATGTAAATGACTAAGTTGTAGCTCATTACATTTTTAATAACATAAGTTAGTGCTTTGTCCACAAGAATGTACGTTCTTCATGACAATAAAGTATATTGATTGATTGCCAAAATGGTGACACCTTCAAATTCAAATTTTATAAAAAGAGTGATAGTAAATCTGTATCATGTTCAAAATGTAGGTTATCCGTTAAATAGAAGAAAATCGATTTTGAACTATTTTCGGTACACCAACCTGAATTTTAAGTAAAAAAATTAAACTTTCAGAAAACTCAAAAACTAAATATGCCAATTCCTATCAATACTTTTGTTTGATTTTTCCAACAATCATGATGGGCACTTGGAAACCAGCATGAATCCGAAATACATGAATAGGTTGTTGAACCTCGTGAAAGGCACAATCTCAATTCCATTAACGAATCAATAACAACACGATACAAGAGACCCCTACAGGTTGAAGTGTCAAGGGATCCCCAGAGCAAACCTGGTCTCTCAATTGTCAACACAAAACCAATCAAACAATTGAAAATTTTCTTGAGTAAATCAGTTTTAAATAAGTTTAGAAATGATAATGCATAGCAATTATCTGTTTTTTTTTAATTATCCTTCTTCTTCGATTTCTTTTCAATATAAAGATTAGCAATTATAAATTTATGGCCGGTTATATATAATGGAATCATTGACGTTATTTGTAGATAGAAGTAATGATAATCTCAATTGTTGTAATAAGCAAGATTTATAATTTGATGATACTAGAATATATTTGTCACTATTGTGAATCAAACAGGTAGTTCCTATTATAAAAATTGAATTAATTATAAAAATCATATTACCATTGATTCACACTATTTTGATTTGTAGATAATCCAATCACAAATAATATGAAATAAAACATAAAAGTTTTTTTTAGAAACAGTAGAACAGTTTTATAGCAACGAATGAAGCAGTAGCAATACCTGATCCTGCAGAAGAAAACAAAAATGATACTCTCGATCAAGAAGCCGAAGTTAAAGCGAATAAGGAGAATGAAGCGAGAAAACAGAAGGCTACAAATCTTCCAAGATCAGACAGTGTTGGTAGTAGTTCAGGAAGGAAATTCTTAGCCCCAAGTCTGTCTGACCCTGCGTCAAGACCAGAAAAAGAAGGTATTGTGACCAAGAAGAAAAATACACGATCATCTGTGGTACTCAAAAATTTTTTTTCATCGCATCTGGATGACAGCGAGAGTAGGATTTCAAGGAAACTGTTCAACAGCAAGACAACTGTTCCGAAAGCTAGTAACGCCATGCGTGAAATCAAGGACTGGTGGAATGAGCAGCTGGCATATGTTTCATCCAGTGATAAAGTGTAGAACCCAACCTTCTAGAACAGCCAAATAATTAGCATATACAGGGCATACGAATAAGGGTCTATACTTGTAGGAGATGAAGTGTCTGGTTAATTGCAAGGAAGGGTATTCCAAAATCTGATAAAAACGACATATTATCCAAGATATTGAGTTATCGTTCTGTACCATTTTCTCACATATTGTTATATTCTACAAAAATCACTTATCATGTCTGTTCTTTATGAAAAAAACAATCAACAACAATTGTTTAATAAATTTCAGAATAATGAATTATTTCTTTCACATAATTCGGAAAAAATATTTTCGCATAGTAACACACAGGTAACTCTGCGGGGATTGATTGGTTTCGAGAAGTTACTAGTGATATAAGAAAAGGTTATCAGAAATCTATTTAATTATTTACAAGGGGATTTTTCCTTCGTTCACTTGGGCTTGTAACACTAATGATATTAAAATGGTAGAGGTCAATAAATAAAAAACTTACCAATGTTAATATTGTAGAACACAGAATGTCGCTGATAAATTTCAACACACACACAAAAACGTTAAAATTCGAATGAGACCGAATGTACGGTTTGCTCGACTATTTATAAGCACCCCAGAAAGCCATTTCATTGAAAATGAAAATTATCTTCCCAGATATATTCGGGACTCTTCAGAATACTTATTGACATGTTTTACCATAATATGAAAAAAGCATTGGAAATTCATTTATTTCCAAGATTTAATCTAGTCTGGGAACCCTTAGATAATTGGGTATTGTTTAATACCTCTTCGAATTTCTTAATGAACACAAGTTTCACGACGCACCTATCGAGATATTTTTCCACTACGTGAGAATTCTGTTAGTTTGCATTTTGAACCACCAAAATAATTAACAACCCTTCCTGGTGGACGTCGCGACACGGGCTAGCCAGGCCGACGACGTATCATGATTATGGCCCGCTCAGGTTGTCTGTCGGTCCTTCTCCAGTGGCAGGGGCCTATATTTATTAACAATGGGGAAAATTATTAGGACAAATAAATCTCTGTATGAATCAAATGTATAGCTGCGCCATCTTTTTCTCTTAATGATGTGATTTCTCATTGGACGAATGGGGAGGACTTATACAAAGATATATATCATTAGGCATTCTCATTGGGTAAAGGGTGGACTTTTTTTTGCGAAAGTGGGAGGGGCCTAGTTTTAGGGAAAAAGGGGTGGGGGTGGGATGTATTCACCCACATCCTACTTGTATCTTTGCTGAATATTGGTTTTTTCAGCCTAAAACTCACTTAACAATTGTCGACCGACCAAAACAGAATTGTAGTGCAGGTTTTGAATTTCCCGAAGCAGGAGAACGGCGTACATTTTTTTGTGAGGGATGGCTGTGCTTGCTTGATATCAAGTTATTACAGCCATCGCAGAGAAAAAAATGTGCGCCATTCTATTGCTCCAGGAAATTCGACAACAGCACTACAATTACGCCTTCATAATTCGATAATTGTCAGTGAATTTTGGGCTAGAAGAAACAATATTTGAATGGGATAAAGGGTGTATTTCAAATAAGGGAATTTCCAATCAATTCATCAACCTTTTTCTGTATCAAGAAATAAAAAATTTGAACGACAATTAGCTTTTGAATTACATTCCTGGTAATTTTTAAATTTGGCTCGCTCCGTTTCTCAATTGATATTTTTTTGCTCACGATTTGCTGTTTGTTTCACTTCACTTCAGATTACATTATGAAGTTACATATATATGACAATATTTCACAAAATTAGATCTTCGGCAGTTCTACTTTCTGTGAAATTCTGACTGGTGAGCTATTTGTATTACATGTCTTATTTGTTAACATTTTTAATTTTCTTTAAAATACATATCTTTCACTTTTCAGAATTCTCCTGATGATGATCTTACACTTATCGCTATGAATACTTTATTCACTGTAACCATCCAAAATTGTATTTTTAATGCGAATAAAGTCTATTTTTATATTATTTATAACCGCCGCCACTGGTCTTTTGGCTTCTGAGGAGAGAATGGCTTCTGAAAAGTGGCTGCTAACTTTCAACTTTGTGCTCTTTTACGATATACAAACATATATTTTACTGGTTATGCCACGTGCACACAGCTCCACTCCGCTGAGTTCCATGTATAAGAAGTGTACACTGTTTTGAAGTGGTGATTCTGATCACCTAGAAATTTGAAGAAAAAAAATCGCCGCGTTCATATTTTGCAGGAGTACAATGTACAGACGACTTCGATTTGAAACGCGTTCAAAGGTTGATTTCACCCTTTTTAAAATAAAAATTAAAGGTTTTCAAGTTTACAGGACAGTGGAACCACCCCTTGCATACCTCCCAAATCGAAAGACTATCTGCAAAATAGGAACACGGCTATTTTTTTTTCCTACACATAATTTTTTTTTTCAAGTATCCAGGCGGGTAGAATTACCACTTGGACACGCATTCCAAATCGAATTCGTTTGTACGGAGTACTCTTTTTATACATAAAACACTCTCTGCAACGTATGCACGCAGTTTCCTTCACAGAAAAATCGATTTTTTCAGTTTTTAGTAGGGTGGAATCACCCCTTGGACGCCTACCGAATCGAAGTCATTCGGTTAGGTAGTGTACTCTTCTAATACATAAAATGATATCTGCAAAATATGAACGCGGTAATTTTTGTCCACGTCTGAAACCGCGATCCTACATGCCGTGGGAACGGTCCGACATATTTCGTTACGCCAACCTTGACACTCAACCCTCAATCCAGGATTGCCACTCCACGCGCCATTGGATCCTGGCTTAAGATGTGCGTTCATTAAAATCACACCAGTTATAGAGAATTTTATGTCGATTATCGTAGTTGAATCATTTTCTTTGTCGCCCATATAGATTCGGGAAAATAATTTTTTATGGGGCAACGTAAATTTTTACACCCCTTGTGAAATAAGAACTACAAGATGTGCGTTCATGAAAATGATACCAATTATAAAAAATGTGATGATGTCCACCGTAGTGCAATCGTTTTTTTTTGTCACCCTCACAGTTTCCAAGAAAATGATGTTTTTTTTGGGCATCCTTGATTCTTTACACTTCTCGTAAAATCAGAACCCCAAAATGTGTGTTCATGAAAATCATACCAATTATGAAGAATATAATGTTGTTTGCCGTAGTGAAATCGTTTTTTTTTGTCTGCCTCACAGTTTTCTAGAAAATGATTTTTAATCGGGCATCCTTAGTTCTTTACACCCCTCGTAAAATCGGAACCCCAAGATGTAGTTCATGGAAGTCATACAAATTATGGATAATGTTATATCGATTACCGTAGTTGAACCGTTTTCCTTGTCACCCTCACAGTTTTCGAGAAAATGATTTTTTTATCGAGTAACATCAATTATTTACACCCCTCGTAATATCAGAACCACAGGATGGGCGTTCATGACAATCATACCAATTATAGAAAATTTCATGTTGTTTACCGTAGTGAAATTGTTTTTTTGTCACCCTCACAGTTTTCGAAAAAATGATTTTTTTATCGGGCAACATCAATTTGGATCCCGGCTTAAGATGTGCGTTCATTAAAATCACACCAGTTATAGAGAATTTTATGTCGATTATCGTAGTTGAATCATTTTCTTTGTCGCCCATATAGTTTCGGGAAAATTATTTCTTATGGGGCAACGTAAATTTTTACACCCCTTGTAAAATTAGAACTAGAAGATGTGCGTTCATGAAAATAATACCAATTATAAAGAATGTGATGATGTTTACCGTAGTGAAATCGTTTTTTTTGTCACCCTCACAGTTTTCAAGAAGAAAATGACTTTTTTATCGAGTATCAATAATATTTATACCCCCCGTAATATCAGAACCACAAGATGGGCGTTCATGGAAATGATAGCAATTATAGAGAATTTCTTGCTGATTGCCGTAGTGGAATCGATTTTCTAGTCACCCTTACAGTTTTCGATAAAATGTTTTTTTTTATCGAGTAACAATTGTTTACACTCCTCGTGAAATCAGAACCCCTAGTTGTGCGTTCATTAAAATCATACCAATTATAGGAAATTCCATGTTGATTATCGCAGTGGAATCGTTTTTCCTGTCACCCATATATTCTTAGAAATAATTGAAAATGAACCTTTTTAAAGATAAGCTATCATTCAAATGCGCTAAACAGTCAAACATAATTGCTTTGGATATGCGGCGTAGTATATTCCGTGAGTTATAGATTCAAAAGCTTGTCGCTTTTTTATTCGAACTGAAAACTTTGTCTTTGTCACTGTAAGGGTGACCAGAAAATTGGTTTTAATCTTGTGGTTCTGATTTTACGAGGGGTGTAAAATATTGTTGTTACTCGATAAAAATATCATTTTCTCGAAATCTGTAAGGGTGACAAGAAAATTGATTCCACTTCGGCAATCAGCATGAAATTCTCTATAATATATGATTTTCATGAACTCACATCTTGGGATTCTCATTTTACGAGGGGTGTAATAAATTTACGATGGCCGACAAAAAATCATTTTTTCGAAAACTGTCTTGGTGGCGAGAAAAACGATTTAATAATAACATGAAATTCTCTATATCTGGCACGATTTTCATGAACGCATATCTTGTGGTTTTGATTTTACAAGGGTGTCAAAAATAAAATAAAAAATTCTTGGAAACTGTAATGGTGACAAGAAAAACAATGTAATTATGGTAATCAACATGAAATTCTCTATAATTTGTATTAGTTTCATGAACGCACATATTGGAGTTCTGATTTTACGAGGGCTGTAAAGAATTGACGTTGCCTGATAAAAGAAAATCATTTTCTCGAAAACTGTCACGGTGACAAGAAAAATGATTTCACTACGGTTAACAACCTGAAATTCGCTATAATTGGTATGATTTTCATGAACGCACATCTGGAGGTTCTGATTTTACCAGAGACGTTGCCCGATATAAAATAATTTTCTCGAAAACTATATGGGTGACAAAAAAATGATTCTACTGCGATAATAGACATGCAATTCTCTATAACGCAAATCTTAGGGTTCTGATTTTACGAGCGTATAAATAATTGACGTTACCGATGAATATTTTTCTTCTAAAACTGTATGGGCGAAAATTTAATTGGAGATTTTCATGAACGCTTGGGGTTTTTGGGGGGAAAGAAACGTTGCCCCATAAAAAATAATTTTCTTGAAAACTGTAAGGGTGACAAGGAAAACGATTCCACTAGAGTAATCACCATAAAGTTCTCTATAATCCTCATCAATGAATGAAAGTTATTCTGTGCTCACCAGTATAATACCCTCTACTACTTCTTCTTCTCTGTATTTGTTTCTTTTTCCACTTGTTTTTATGACTGTACTTCCCCAATATTTTTCTTCATTTGTATGTTTATTTATGTATGCATCAATTACCAGTTTACTGTAATATCAGGTTAACATTATTATTATTAACTATTATGTTTAACACACATCCACTTATTCATCCTGTTCAATGATACCTCGCACCGTTGTCATAAAATATATTTTTTAAGAGGCAATAAATCTATTATTATTATTATAATTGGTATGATTTTCATGAACGCACAAAAAAATTTTAAAAGGAAATAAATTAATTTTAAGATTTAAACAATCAGGGTTCTGATTTAAGAAGGTTTAAGAATTGACGATGCCCGATAGAAAAATCATTTACTCGAAAACTGTCAGGGTGACAAGAAAAACGATTTCACTACGGTTAACAACATGAAATTCTCTATAATTGTTATGATTTTCATGAACCCACATTTGGGGGTACTTATTTTACGAGGGGTGTAAGTAACTGTTGTTACTCGATAAAAAAAGCATTTTTTCGAAAACTGTGAGGCAGACAAAAAAAAACGATTTCACTACGGCAAAGAACATGATATTCTTCATGATTGGAATGATTTTCATGAACGCACATCTTGGGGTTCTGATTTTACGAGAAGTGTAGTGAATTGAGGTTGCCCAATAAAAACATCATTTTCTAAAAAAACGTTTAATTTTTATGATTTTCATAACGCACATTGGGTTCTGATTTAACGAAGGGTTGAAGAATTGACGATGCCCAATGAAAAAATCATTTTCTCAAAAACACTATGATTGGCAGAAACATTTCGTAAAAAAGTGACGTCATCTTATAATGTCCCTTTCATAATATGAATTGACATGATTCCAGGTTTTATATCGACTGATATCACGATGATATCTTAAGCTGTTTAATTCCAAATCACATATGTATGTTGAATATTTCCGGCCACAGATTTTTTGTGCAGGTGCTGATAAATATGTTACCCAGCCACAGATATAAATTTTCCACTACGTCAGCATGTGTGGCTAGAAATCTATAGATAACTTCACACCAACCAATAACAACGTTTATTTGCATCAATTGGAAAATTCACAGGAAATAAAAAACATCGAATTTTAGTCCATTTTTTAATTTCCCAATGGTCAAATTTCATAACTATATAACAAATTACTAAGTTATTAACATTTTTTTAGGAAACACACTTATTTATGGTAATTAACATTCTCAATGATACGCCGTGAATAATGTTGAATAATGAAGGTTGAAACTCTTGTTACGCAAATACCTACTTAACAGGTTTCAAGTCGAATAAACACTCATACCCAGACAGCACGGAATATGCCTAGAATATTCTCTAAATATCCGAAAAGAGAAGAGTATATTCCGAATATACATGGAATATTCCTAGAATATTCACATGCCTCTAGCATATTCCAGGAATATTCCAATATGCATATTCCTGGAATATTCTCGAGAGAATGTACCACGAATATTCTCGTGAGAATATTCCTGTATAAATTCATAGAATATTCCTGTGTGAATATTCATGGTATAATCATGTATGAATATTCATAGAATAATCAAAATTGAATATTCTGTATTGTATATTCATGAAATATTCTCCCTTATTTCTATGGAATGAACACCAATAACCATTTTCGAGTTCAAAATATGGGAAAAGAATGAGAAAAAGTGCGAATAGATGTATTTGATTTGCAGAGTTTTTGTTCAGCCAAGCTGACAAAAATACACTACTGTACTGACTAAATTATAATTGGTCGGAAAATATCGATGTACACTTTCATGACCAATCATAACCATTCCGCGCGCGTCAGCGTCTGTTGTTCATCCGGAAGTCGTAGCTTAACCCGATGGCAGAGCTGTAAAGTTGAATGCATTTTGAATTGACATTTGACATCTTTTGTTTTTTTTACTGGTATGGATGGGTTACTTTTGCATATTTGTATGTGAAACTACTTTGGAATTGTGAAAGAAAAGTGCCATGTGAAGTGGAATGAATAGAAAATCTACCTGAGATCTACCATTTTCTGGTTCAATTTTATATTGAATCCTTTATGTGAAGAAAACCGTTTAATTCGATTTTTCTACTTTGGAATTGTTTAATGAATATTCTTAATAATCACCACAGTGCGGTAAGTACCCTTTTATGTTACCATTCATTTCATTCCATAAAAATTTCATTTGTATATTACTGATCATTTCATTTTCAAGGCTTTTTCTACAAAATGCCTAAAAGACAAAGAAGCAGTGCTTGGTATAAGGAAGTACACCAGGAAACTGAAAATATTCTCAATACAATTTTCACACAAACTCCGTCACAGCATGCAGAAGGACAGTTAAGTAATCAAGTTGAAACTATTAGTGATAGAATGGATTCAAGTTTTTCTGATTCAGATAGCAGTAGTTCGATCTTGCAATTCTTGTTTTTCAGAGATATCCCTGTAGTGATAGAAGAAACGGGTTAATAAAATATGTGTTAATATTATTATAACTATATAGAAATAGACCTGTTCAAATTCATGTTGTTTTATTTCGTTGTAGGGAAGGGGTGCGCAGTCTGCGAAAATCAAATGTTTTTTTTCTGAGTGGAACCTGCAATTCCAATCCACAAGTACTCTGAGGAAAACAATTACGTATTGCACTACTACATAATTTTTGAAATGAAATTTTGTTTCTTGGCGTATGTAAGCAAAGAGATTGCTTGAATTGTCAGGCATAATTGTGAAAGTTCATATTATTGATGTAAAAGTGCCATTCAAGATTTTATATTTGAGGATACTCATGTGGCGAAATAGTTGTATTTTTCTTTAATTCCTTAATTTATGAAATTTCAGAGAATGGTTATTTCGTTCTGAAAACCCTTCAGGATATTTAGGGAATATTACTATCATATTCCTGAACTACTTCGAATATTCTAGGAATATTCATAGAATATATTCATGGAATATTCTAGTAATATTCTTTCTGGAATATTCTAGATATTCCGGGAATATTCCTCATGGAATATTCAAGAAATATCTAAAATTTTCATCACCAGCACATTTTAGGAATATTCCAAAAAATATATGTATATCCCTGGCACATTTAAGAATATTCCAATATCCCAAAAATAATATTCTATGAATATTTATGGAATATCCAGTGCTGTCTGGGTAACACCGATATGATGATAACTTCGATGAAAATATATTCCAACAAAAACAAAATTTATTTAGTTCAAAAAACTATTTTTTTCAATTTTTGTCAAATTGAAACTAAGCGGCAGATTAGGCCCATCTCCGAACCTACTGAAATCCTTTGATAAAATATATTTGTGTCAAATCATTTGGTTGGAAGATACGTATATCCTACAGCTTATTTACGAAATGAGTTCTATATCCCAGATATATTCTGTTTATTATGTTATATTCCGAGTTCTCTTCCATATATATTTCTAAGCGTCAAAATATGGAACAAATTCGATATTTTGCAAGCCATGTACTTTTGACAGAAATCCTGAAATAGGTCGATTTTTACTTCAAAATGCCGATTTTTTTATGTATATTCTAAAGAGGTTATGTCACTGTTTTTGACATGGTGACGTAATCGGTAATTTTTTTAAATTTGTATAGATGTCTTGTGATACCTCATCTGAAAGGCCTTTCAATACTACATTCAATGATAATGATTAATTAGATATTTTTTTACAGGGTGAACAAAAATTAATATTTTATTTCATAAGAGAATAACTTTATATCCAACAAAATAGAACAGTTAAATAAGATGTTCGAAATGCCATCCACCAGTCTCTTGACAATAAGCAAATCTACGGACACATTCCTCTTGCACATTGCGAATAACTTCCAGAGTAATTCTGTTAAGTTCGATCCTAATTCGATTTTTCAACTCTTGTAGATTTTGCGGCCTATCTACATAGACCTTCGATTTCAAATAACCCCACAAGAAAAAATCCAGGGGCGTAAGATCTGGAGATCTTAGGGGCCACTCTATCGGTCCGCGTCTACCAATCCACCTCCTAGGAAAACAGTTATTCAAAAACTCGCGAACATCACGTGCATAGTGCGGGGGTGCACCATCTTGTTGCAACCAAATACTTTCATTTGGTGAGTTAGGATTGTTGGCGTTTGGAAAAATATCGGCAAGGCTAGGTATGAGTTCATTTCTTAAAAATTCCAAGTAACGCTCCCCTGTGAGATTTCCTTCGAAAAAATACGGGCCAATAATCCCGTCGTTCATTATCCCTGCCCAAACATTGACTTTCTGAGGGTATTGAGTATGCCCGTCCATCATCCAGTGAGGATTATCCCTACTCCAATACCTGCAATTCTGACGATTTACTGAACCATTTAGGCAAAACGTAGCCTCATCGGAAAACAGAATTTGTTTTATAAAACGTGGATTGCGGTTACACAAATCCTGCATTATTTCACAGAACTCCACACGGCGATCGGGATCATCATTATTGAGTTGTTGATGTAGCTGTACTTTGTATGGATGGTACTCTTCTGCTTTTAGAATACGTAATACAGAACTTTGGGATATGTCAAGGTCTGCTGCAATTTGTCGTGAAGTATTGTGAGGATTATTCTCTACACCCAATAGAATATCAAGTTTCACGTTTTCTTCTATTTTAGGACGTCCAGCATTCGGAATATATTTGACATGATCAGTTTCTCTAAATTTTTTCTCAATCTTACTGACTGTTGAACGACTGATAGGTCTATTTGGATACTTCGCATTGGACAAGTCGCATACGTCTTGCTGAGTTCTGGTTCTATCTCCGCATCCAATAAAAATTGAAATTTATATGCGTTGGGTTTCACCAAAAGTAGTCATAGTTTACTTTTAAAACCTTTTCACTTAGAACTTGTGAAGAATATTTGTTGATATTTCAACTGACATTTATTTGACACTAATTTGCCTATTATGGCATTAATTTGTGATTGTCTTTTGTTTCCATTTCAGACTAGGAAATAGCTAACTATTTATATTTGGAAAAGATCCATTGGTGTAGTAGAGTACTGACTCACTTGTCTGCCAGGGCAGTCTAAGGGATTAGAGCCTTGATTCAAAAAAGTAAAATTTTGCATTTTTTAACACGCTTTTATTATCTTTACTTGTAACTAAATAACTCACAATGTAATAAAATCTTGGAAGTAAATATTCACCCACTTCCAATCTTCCGAATAATCTGAAATTTGTCACACATATCAAGGACCGATGACAATACAAGAATTTCATAATCATAATGTAATAATAATAAAAATATATCTTTCCAAACGCTAACAATCCTAACTCACCAAATGAAAGTATTTGGTTGCAACAAGATGGTGCACCCCCGCAATATGCACGTGATGTTCGCGAGTTTTTGAATAACTGTTTTCCTAGGAGGTGGATTGGTAGACGCGGACCGATAGAGTGGCCCCTAAGATCTCTAGATCTTACGTCCCTGGATTTTTTTTGGTGGGGTTATTTGAAATCGAAGGTCTATGTAGATAGGCCGCAAAATCTACAAGAGTTGAAAAATCGAATTAGGATCGAAATTAACAGAATTACTCCGGAAGTTATTCGCAATCAAGAGACTGGTGGATGGCATTTCGAACATCTTATTTAACTGTTCTATTTTGTTGGATATAAAGTTATTCTCTTATTGGAAAAAAATATAAATTTTTGTTCACCCTGTAAAAAAATATCTAATTGATTATTATCATTGAATGCAGTATTGGAAGGCCTTTCAGATGAGGTATCACAAGACATCTATTCCAATTTAAAAAAATTACCGATTACGTCACCATGTCAAAACCAGTGACATAACCTCTTTAGAATATACATAAAAAAATCGGCATTTTAAAATAAAATCGAGCTATTTTAGGATTTTTGTCAAAAGTACATGGCTTGCGAAATATCGAATTTGTTCCATAATTTTGACGCGCACTGTATAATATTAATTGAAAATTAATTCATCAATCGAAACTTTCTATAACAAATACTTGGGAAAAAAACAAAAATCATATACTCGATTTCGAATCTATTACTCATGTGTCTCCCTGGATATAGTCAAATCTATACCTATGATCTATGAGATCACTATGAAATCGCTCCTGACAAAGAATCAATAAAGTACCTACTAAACATTTTAAGAAAGAGAGAGACGTACCTTCTGTAAGCATTTGTCGTGTCCCTTCATATTCTTCATGTACTTTGCAACATGACGGGCCCCAAGTTTAGCAACTACTGTGACACACATATTTTCAAAAATGAAAACGGCGGCACTGCATATGATGTTATATCACTTCGGTTACATATAAATTGAGTGTTTTCAACTAGACAATAGGCGCTCTCGATTGGCTCTGGTATCACCAAAAAGTTAACTGCAGTTGAACCAACCGTTCTCGATTCATTATCAATGACGTCACGAATATAACCTTGTTATGGTTTTGGAGAACCAACGCCTGGAGTGTGTTTGAAAGGGCGGTATACTCCTTTTTTCTCTCTCTCTCTCTCTCTCTGATTTAAAAATTGAAACTTAAAAATATTTGGATTCTATTGCAAGTCATACATTTTTTCATCAATGAAGAATTGATTTCGTTTGAGGGACAAGTAGATGAATGGTTACTTTTGTTAACAGGTATGCAACATATTTCTTTAGACTGAATGTAAAGTCTCTATTATGAAATAAGCTCATTTTTCATAGTTGATTGTGTATTAAGATGACGACTGTGCAATATATTATATCACAAGATCTGTGCATTTGGGATATCTGCAGCAATGGGGCATAAATGAAGAACACTTGAACCTACTGGAAATTGTTGGGAGGAAAAACAACCGAATGAGCCTGAAGCATTAAAAAAAAATGGAAATCAGAATAAATAGTGATGTATGATGTGCTCCTTTTAGAGCCCAACTCAGTCTTTGAAAATGCCACAGAAAGAGTGTGGTCACCACACAAAAAGGCATCATCAAGAGACAATGAAGCAATGAAGATTGTTTGGGATGAAAATCATAATAAGCATGGTTTGTGGTTGAATATAGCAAATAAATTGAGAAAAGCTGGATATGATATTGGTGATGATTTGAAAAAGAGTGAAGAAAAATGTCGGCAAAATTTTCCAACCTACAGAAGAGTTAGATACCATTTTTCGATAACATAAAACAAACAGGATCTGTATGTAGGAGAAAACCTCCTTTTTTGATTAAATGCATTTCATTTTGTAGGATAAAGATAAGGCCATTCCTCGTTTGTTAGTGGATTCGTTGGAGATTGAACCCGTTTCACCTCCAGCTGTCGAAAGTTCATTTCAAAATGATAACGAAGAAGCTGGTCCATCTACAGATTTCAATAGTGAAAATAATTCATCCATACAGACATCAAGGAAAGAACAGGCAGTACCAGACACACCAAACATATTTTCTTCGGCAAAACAATCGCTCAAAATTCAAACCACAAAGAATTTAATTATTGATCAACTAAAAATCATGAATGAAAAACACCTAAATGAATTGAGAAATATTACAACAGTCATCAAAACGAATAAGGAGAAGCAAAATACACTATTAGAAAATCTGTGTCAACAAAGACAACAACTTATAGATATCTTAAAGATTTTATGTGAAGAAAATAGCAGAAAACGATAAAAAAGAAGTGGTAAAGCTCAAGAAAATTAGATCACCCAGTATCTACACCAAATTTTCACAGGCGCTTCAGAAGACGATAAAAACAGTATTGCAATCGGAAAATTAGCGCGGAAGAGATAATTATAGGAGATATGGGCCCCCGATGGTCCATACTGGAAACTGCAAACTGATTTGAAGAATAGCTCTTCACACTAAGAGATTAACTGTACACTCATTTAACGTTTAAGTAATATTAAAATCACTTTATGTTCGATTAAGTCGTGAAAAAACTCCGATTACATTTCATTTAATTTTTCACATGAAATGTCAAAAATCAAATATTGGTGGTTGCATTGTGCTTTGTTCTTGTCGTTTTATGGACATGCCACGTTGCCAACTATTCAAGTGAATTGGGCCAATCTGGATTTTCGCAAAATTTTCACGAACTTTTCACGAAATAATCACAAAATTATCACAGGTGTTTCAAAACTCGATAAAAACACTTGTGTATTCGAAATGTAAGCGCAAAATATATAATTTGGAAATAATGGCCTTTTCAAGTTAAAAAAAAGTGTGGTTTCGCTTCTTCAATATTAGAATGTGTAGATGGGTTCCAACTTGTCCTTCTGTTCGTTAGCAGCATATTTGCGTATTCGTTCGCTCATTTTTTTTTTCGCAAAATATTCTTAATGTAGACAATAGAATGTACATTACAGTTTTTGAAATTAGCTGGCAGGTTATACGATCCCCGAAAAGAGGCCGACGATTTCATCCATATGGCAAATAAAGATGAACAGAATGAATTGGAAAAAGATTCTTGAATCACTTTACTTCGAAAAAAAAGGCCCTTTTCAGGGTCACCAATATGTTCCTAACAAATTCAAACTGCCAATGACATGATTACAAGCGCAGCGAAGCGTCGCTTCGTAAGGTTAATTAGCTTGCCATGCTTTCAAATTGGATAATAAGTTTAGTCAAGTTAGGTTAGGTTGTGTTCCTTTTTTTACGTACGAAATTGGTTGGATATAAATGTTCGCGAGCGGAGCGAAGCGTCGCTTTATAAGGTTGATTAGCTTGCATTCAACTTGGATAGTATAGGCAAGTTAGGTTAGATTGTTAGATCAATTTCATGTTTAATTTTGAAAAGCTATTAGACACTCCCGAAAAGCGTGGTGATATATTATTCGCATTTTAAACTTCTATTGATACATATATCCAACTATCAGATCGTCTTTTCATGTTGTAATAGTTATAATTTATATGCTCAAATATGTATTTCTCGTTGAATTTCAGTACTTTATTTTCCTCTTGGAGACATAGGTAACGTCGCTTATAAATAAACTTCAAGATCCAAGAGATTTGGATAAACATAACACAATCACCAACGTTTGATTGTTGATTGTAGAAGTATATGAAAAGTAATCGGAGTTTCTTCATAACTTTATCGAAAATTAAGTAAGTTCAATATTACTACAACGTTGAATGATTGTGCAGTTACTATTTTAGTGTAAAAACAAATTGTTTATATCAGTCTACAATTTCCAAAAGTGATATCCCATAACCTCCCTTTATGGATCTTCGAGGGCCCGTATCTCCAAAATTTTCGATTGCTGTACTGTTTTTACCATGTTTCGAAGCACCTGTGAAAATTTCGTGAAGATACTGTGTGATCCCATATTCTTGACCTATTCCAAAAAAAGTAGATCATCTTCCTCATCAGACTGATTATTATCATATACCTCGTTTCTTACGATTCTCCTCATTCAAAGCTTTTCTTGATACCTGATGTTTTTTACGTTATATATTACCTCGTTATATATATACCTCGTTTCTTACGATTCTCCTCATTCAAAGCTTTAAATTTTCTTGATACCTGATGCCTATTCAAATACATTATTTTTTTATCATATTTTGTTATTTTTTCTACATGTAATTAATATTAGAAACAACACTAGCAGCAGACTTGAAACCCTATTTTCATTCTAGAATAGCTGACACATGGAACCACTATTGGCAAACAAAAGTCTCAAAACTAAAGGAGATCAAACCAGCTTTTCAAGCATGGTCCGACACGTCATCCAACCGCTTCCATGAAGTAGTCATCACTCGACTTCGCCTAGGTCACACACGCCTTACACATGAACACCTACTTACAAATGAACCTCAACCTGAATGTTTTTTATGTGAAGTGCCACTAACAATAAAGCACATCTTAGTGGAGTGTCCTTGTTTCGCAGTTCAAAGACTGAATAACGGATTTCCCAGTGATTTAAGCAAAATCTTCAACGAATGCACAACAGACAATATTATTACATTCCTCCGAGAATCGAACATCCTGTACAAAATATAACAAATTGTAATGACTGTAAATATTTTGCCGCTAATAGCCTATTGGCTGATGCGTATATGCTCAATAAAAAAAAAAAAAAAAAAAAAAAATACTAGTCTATTTCTCAAGCCGTAGTTGAGGTCAAGTCGAAAGATTTCAAATAAAAATTATTTCCTGAAAAAAAGATATTCAATTCTCAACTTACGAACCATATATATATAAATATATTGTTATGATATGAAATATAGGTTAAAGATAAAAATAATAAAAATTTGATATGATGATATTTATACATCACATGAATACCTGCAATGATTGTTTTTACAATTTTTCTGTGTACCTAGAATTTCTGAAACCTTTGGCCATTTTATAGTCAACGCAGATGATCCAAGAGTTCAGCAGTGGAGCTTTTGTATTATCATCAGTATGTTCCCAACAATCTATTCCATTTGCACCACCTGTAGAAGTATACAAATCAAAACTCACAAATTAAATCTTAAAATTCAAATAGCCAAAAATAATCTACAAGCTAGAACATCCTGTATGCTAATCTTGAATAACAAGGAAACATGTCAGAGACATGTCAAATTATTTTCATGGAAAATCAAATGAATATGAAGTTTGAGAACAGAAAATTGTTAGGTAAGAATTTTAACAACTCTACAGTGCTTCTCAAAAGTCCGCTCCCCCCCTATTATTTTTGGAACGATTATACATAAACAAGTGAAATTTGGAAACTGAATATTGAAGGTTGTAAACTTTCCTACTAGTGATGATAGATGACGAAATCTTCAAAGATGACGTCACAAGGCCATTGTGACCAATAATTTTAAATGGAACCCTACGGCAAGCTCTTTTAAAAGGTATCGAAAAAACTATTGAATTATACTGATTTTGTTTGTGTTTATGGCAGTATTGGCAACTCGCTTTCAAAAAACGCAAAGCTGTGATGAATTAAATCAGTTAATACTAATATTCAAGCTCCGCCTCTGGATAGTTGTCAAATAAGCTGACGTTTTTGTTAGTATCCCTGATTCGACGTTTTTGTAATTGTCCAAGTTTTTGTACATTTAATAATTTGTGTATTGTTGATCGAACGTTTAGCTGTTTTAGCAGCTTTTGGTATTTTTAATATTTTTGTACATTTCAATAATTTGTTGAACTGTTGTGAGCCAAACGTTCGAGTGCTTCAAGAAGCGGAATGGTACGTGCTTTAGGTGATAAAGTAGCAGCGATCCTAATTCTTGGTGAAACTGGACAAAATATTCATGCAGCAGATCGCATTTTTAATGATAGATTTCCCGATCGCCCCGTTTCGAGGACTTATTTGAGGGAGCTTCTTCGTGAATTTGAAACAACGGGTAGTATTGATGATGCGAAACGATCTGGCAGACCACAAATTTCTGATGAGAAAAAAATTGATATACTGGCAGAAGTAATAGTTAATCCTACTTCTTCAACATCTCACGTTGCATCTACCTGTGAAGTCAGTCGAAGTATTGTACACAGGATGTTGAAAAAAAAAGGAATTTCATCCATACAAATTAAAAATGGTTCATCAACTCTCAGACGACGACCCAGACCGAAGACTAGAATTTTGTGAAAAAATGGAAACTAAAATTAACCAACAGCTAGACTATGTCAAAACAATTTGTTTTAGTGACGAAATTACTTTCTATCTAAATGGAAATGTAAATACACAGAATGTGAGGTATTGGAGTGACGCAAATCCTCACCTGTTTCGTGAAACACATACCCAATTTCCCCAGAAGGTGAATGGTTGGGCAGGTATCCTGGGAAACCACATCGTTGGGCCTCTTTTTTTAAATGCCTATTTAACTGGTGAGGTTTATCTGGAGATGTTGCAAAACGCAATAGAACCGTTAATCCTTGAAATTTTGGAAGATAATCCAGATAAATTCGGCAATTTGGAAATAACATTCCAATAGGATGGTGCTCCTCCACACTATTACGGTGCAGTAAGACGGTATTTTGATGAGGAGTACCGTGGTAGATGGATTGGACGACGAGGTTCAACGGAATAGCCAGCTCGATCACCGGACCTCACACCTTTGGATTCTTTTCTGTGGGGGTACCTCAAATCGAAGGTTTACGCCACTGAACCTGACAATATTGACGTTTTAAAACAACGTATTGTTGCAGAATGTGAGGCTGTTTCCGCAGACACTTTTGCAAAAGTACGAGAAGAGTTTGAAAATAGGATATTTCACTGAGAGGAATTAAATGGAGGTCACTTCGAGCAATTTCTTTGAGTAGATACTGATTCTTAAATCTGTAAACACAAACATAATTGGTATCATTGAATAGGTTTTTTCGATACCTTTTAAAAGAGGTGTCGCTTGCTATTTAAAATTATTGGTCACAATGGCCTTGTAACGTCATCTTTGACGATTTCGTCATCTATCATCACTAGTAGGGAAGTTTACAACCTTTAATATTCAGTTTCCAAATTTCACTTGTTTATGTATAATCGTTCCAAAAATAAGAGGGGGAGAGGGGACTTTTGAGAAGCACTGTATATAAATAATATTGTTGGGAAACGTTCTCTGTACTATTCAGAGAAAGTAGTATTCAGGATACTATTGACGATTGTTTAGAATAGAAGTGACGAGCTGTCAGATAATAAAGAACAGTCTTTCAGAAAGAGAATTAAAAGTTGATTTATTCTGAAAGTATTATTCATTATTACGATACAATCGTAACAGTTTGGCGACGAGAATAGTGGAAGTAAATTTCTGAATCTCCGAAAAAGTTCACCATGTCAGAACAATTTCAGAAAACTATACTGAAATTCACAAAATCACAGCAAATACAAGCAAAAACAGCAACAAGAACTATTAATGAAGAACCTACAGGAATTTTGACTCCAAGTGACCAAAAATCGTACACCAGAGAAACCTTCTGAGTACAAAACAAGCGATGAATTGATCATGGAGAGTCTGGGAAATAGTATCAAATAATTTCATTACGATGCAGAAAATTCTACATTCGATGCTTGGTATAAAAGGTACGAGAGCTTGTTTACCGAGGATGCAAAAAACCTCTCAGATGCAGCCAAAGTCAGAATTCTGTTGAGGAAATTAGATACATCTTGCCATCAACAGTATATAAATTTCATTTTGCCGAAGAAATTCAAGCAAATGGATTCCAAGGAAACCGTTCAAACATTACTAGACATGTTTGGAACGAAAACATCTATCTTCAATTCACGACAGTTCGGATGATTTCGTTGCATAGGCTTAACAAATCAACAAATCTTGTGAAGACTTCAAAATAAGGCAAATAACCCCAGATCAGTTCAAATGCCTAATTTTTGTTTGTGGTTTACAATCAGGTGAAGATGCAGACGTAAGAACAAAGTTGTTATCCAGAATTGATGGGAAAGAAGCTGAAACCATGAATGTGCAAGATTTGACTACTCAATGTCACGAATATTGAATCTGAAGAAGGACATGTCTTTGGTACAGGGTTCTTCGCAGGTACACAAAATAAAACATGAAAAACACAACCAGACTCAGATACCAATATCCGCCCAGTCTCATCTAATCAAGGATCATTCCGTGAATCAATTCCAAAAAGTCCGTGCTGGTTTTGCGGACAGTTACATTTTTCAAAATATTGTTCGTTCAAGAAACACATATGTGAGAAATTCAGCAAAATGGGACACAAAGAAGGATATTGTATCACAAGGAAAAAGAATTCGACAAGATTTTCACAGGCAAAAGGTGTTTTTCAAGTCAACCAAGTAAAAGAGCGAAAATAGATTGAAGTTTTAATAAACGGTGTTCCAGTCCAACTCCGGATCGACACAGCGTCAAATTTAACGATAATTTCACAAGAAATTTTGTCCAAAATTGGAAAACCAAAGTGTATTTCTACCAAAAATATTGGCAAAAACGCTTCAGGTGAAATGATAGATTTACATAACGAGTTAAATTGCAGCAAAGTTTTCAACAATGAGTCATACTCGGGGAAATGCTTCGTCACCAGTGTTCCGAATCTCAATTTGCTTGGTATTGATTGGATAACGAAATTTGGATTATGGGACATTCCCTTGACTTCAATATGTAGAAATATCACATCATCTTCTGAGGAAATCTCAACGGCTGAACAATTGAAACGTCGATTTCCTGACGTATTCGAAGATAGTCTAGGACATCGTGGAAAAATAAAGGTTCAGTTGCATTTTTTGCCAGAAAGCAAGCCAATTTTCAGAGCTAAACGCCCAGTTGCATATGCAGCAATGTCTCAAGTAGAGAAAAAACTCAACAGACTAGAGAAGCTGAACATAATCACATCAATTGAATATTCCGAGTGGGCTGCACCTATAGTGGTAACAAGAAAATCCAGTGGAGATGTTCGAATTTGTGGAGATTACTCCACAGGGTTGGATGATGTTCTTCAACCACACCAATATCCCTTGCCAAAACCAGAGGATATTTTCGGCAAACTTTCAAATTAAAGTATCTTCAGTGTGATCGATTTATCAGATGCCTTTCTACAAGCAGAAGTTCATGAATATTCTCGGAAATATTTGACAATAAATACTCCTCGAGGACTTTTCATGAACAATAGGCTTCCATTTGGGATCAAGACAGCACCAGGAATTTTTCAACAAATAATGTACACTATGATATCAGGAGTTGATGGAGTAGCTGCCTATATAGATGATATAATAGTATCCGGTAAAAATGAAGAAGACCATCAGAATAACTTGATGAAACTTCTTGAAAAATGGATTTCACCTAGATATTCACAAATGCAAGTTTTTGGTTCCAGAAATCAATAATCTTGGAAGCATAATCAATAAAGAAGAAAATCAAACCAGATCCTGCAAAAACAGAAGCCATAGTTAATATGCCTTCACCAAACGATTTGCCTTCACTGCGTTCGTATTTGGGAGCTATCAATCATTATGAGAAATTCATCAAAAATATTCATCAGCAACGTTATCCTCTGGATAAATTGCTGAAGAAGAATTCCAAGTGTTTTGTTGAAAATATAAACAGGATGTTCATAAAATCAGATGTGGAATCATCTGCGACTGAAAGATAAACTTTAGTCACTATCTTCCATCGTCAAGATAACCTCTTGTGGGGTATTCATGTGGAAAAGGGAAACATTCTCAATTGAATATTGATAGGAAGATTTTTCTGTGAATTGAAAAATCCACGATTAAAATGAAGTTATTTTTTGTGAATGTCTAACAGAAAACAACTACTATCTGAATGAAAATGAAATTTTAATTTCAGATTTTTTCTTTTGAGCTAGGGCCTTTTCAGAATATCTATCAGATGTAGTTCAATGTCCAGCGTGGTTTTAGCCGGGGAAGTAGTTGTTTTCTGTTAGACATTCACAAAAAATAACTTCATTTTAATCGTGGATTTTTCAATTCACAGAAAAATCTTTCTATCAATATTCAATTGAGAATGTTTCCCTTTTCAATTCCAAGTGGTTCTAGTCGAAAGAATGTCAACAGTCTTTTGACAAATTCAAAGACATTCTTCAGAGTGACATGATCTTGACTCATTATGATCCTTGTGGTAGCTGCGGATGCCTCAAATTCGGGTAAAGGGGCTTGTATATATCACAGATATCAAGATGGAAAAATGAGAGTTATTCAGCATGCATCAAGAACCTTATTGAAATCAGAAAAAAGATACAGCCAAATCGAAAAAGAAGCATCAGCTTTGATTTTCGCTGTCAAAAAGTTTCACAAAATGATTTATGGAAGAAGATTCATTTTGCAAACAGACCATCAGCCTCTTTTGAAAATGTTTGGTCCGAAAAAGGGAATACCAGCATATACTGCCAATCGCCTTCAAATAAATGCTTTGATTCTACAAGGATACGATTTCAAGATCTAATATATCAAAACTGAAGAATTCGGTTATGCAGATATTCTTTCTAGGATCATCAATCAAGATTCGAAACAGGATGAAGAGTACGTCATTTCATCATTTAAAATTGAATTAGTGTCATATAACATGATTTTTCGAGAAACATCACGGGATCCGAATTTGAAAAAAGTTATGAATTATGTTGAAGAGAGCTGGCCACAAAGGAACAAAATTCCAGAAACTTACACACATTTTTTGCTAGAAGAGAATCATTGTCCGTTGTCAAGGGATGTCTGATGTTTGGAACAAGGATTATCATACCACATGTTTTCCAAAGTCGTATACCCCAACAACTTCATAAAGGTCATCCAGGGCAAGAACGAATGAAATCCTTAGCAAGAAGCTATGTCTATTGGCCAAATATCGATGAACATATTCGAGATTTCGTAAGGAAGTGCTCTTTGTGTGCAGAGAATTCCAAGTCACCAGTTAAAGTACCATTACCACCATGGCCAACACCTCAAGCTCCTTGTAAAAGGATACATATTGATTATGCTGGCCCAGTGGATGGTTATTATTCCATCATAATTGTTGATGCTCATTCGAAATGGCCTCAAATTTTCGAAACAAAAACCATATCATCATCGTATACTGTCAAGATATTGGAAGAAGTCTTTGGGAGATTTGGAATACCAGAAACTATTGTATCAGACAATGGAACACAGTTCACCAGTCACCAATTCAAGAACTTCTGTGAACAGAATGGAATTCAGCACATAAAAACAGCCCCATATTGGCCACAGTCAGATGGTCAGGCAGAGAGGTTTGTGGACACTTTCAAAAGATCTTTAAGAAGAATTGGAGGAGCAGGAGGACTACCTCTGACCAAACAAATTCAAATTTTCCTATCAACCTACCGGAGTACACCTTACCGAAATGCACCGGAAGAATGATCCCCTGCTGAACTTCTATTGGGGAGGAAAATTCGGACAGTTTTTGACTTATCAAACCCACTGATAACAGAAAAGATAATTTTCTATCGGCATCAAGGCAAAATGTACTGTATCATTTGAGAAATAGCACACGAGAAAAATATTTCAAAACAGATGATTTTGTCTATGGCAAAATTCTCAAACATAATCATTCCACATGGGAACATGGGAAAGTTATTGAGAAAGTGGGAAATGTTATGAATAACGTTCTTATGGAGAATCATAGGAGAACCAAACTCCTAAGATTCCATGTAAACCAATTGAAGTTGAGATATACGGGAACAAAACTGCCATTGGACTCATTACTGGATTCATTCAAAATTCCTAGAAATCCTATTGACCTTCCAGCAAACTCAAATGAAGATACTTCCTCTTCTTCAGTTGAGATATTCCAGGAAGATGGGAAGTGGTTCAACTGATATTTCCGAAGAGACCACTGCTGAGCATGAACATAGTATTCCTCCATGTTTCAGACCTATCAGGACAAGAACTGCTCCTAGATACTTACAAGGTTTCGTCTAAGATAGGGAGGTGTTGGGAAACGTTCTCTGTACTATTCAGAAATGGTAGTATTCAGGATACGATTGACGATTGTTTAGAATAGAAGTGACGGACTGTCAGATAATGAAGAACAGTCTTTCAGAAAGAGAATTGAAAGTTGATTTATCCTGAAAGTATTATTTATTATTACGATACAATCATAACAAATATGTATAGGAATATAAGCTGTATATAAAACAAGTATCATAGTTTAGAATAAAAAAAGGGGTTTTAGAAAGAGTGTAAAAACTGAAAATTAGTGCCTAAAAACAAAAAGTGATGGTTGCTACGGAAAAAGAAAAATAAAGGAGTCGAGAAAATAAATTTTGGAGATGGTTTGCTACATAGGCCCTTCTTTTATCGAAAAAGACTGCAAACTGGAGTTAGGACCAATATAAATTTCAATATAACCCATCACAGAATTGGATTTATGGCTTTCTAATGTCATGAAAAGGTGTAGTTTTTTACACCGATTTGTAAACTATAAAAAAGTCATTTAGGAAAAAGTTGGAGTTAGGGCATCTTAACTTATCAGGGCAGTATAGTGCATATCAGATGAACCTTACATAATAATCGATTGCATTTTGGGATTTTCCAGTATTCCTCTTCAATTATAAAGGAAGAAAAAACAATATTTGAACATTACAGAACAATTTTTTCTCATCATTTGCTAAAAACAAATATGGTTGCTCCAGTTTTAGTAAATCGAATTCAACTCAAGAACCTAATGTAGACTATATGTAATCTGATTTAAATAATTTCATAGAACTAAAGTAGTCTTATTTCAATATAAGAAGTTTAAGAAAAAATTTCGATGAACCCCTTCTAAATTTAGAATCTTTCAACACCAAAAACATTGACATAATAATTTTGTCCGAAACATGGCTTGTGATGACCTTAGTTACTTCTATATATCACATTTTGAAATACCTATATTACAATGATTCGAGGTTCAATAAAAAATGATGCAGTAATTATATACAGGGTGTCCCTGGACTTTTTTATTTCGGGAATGTATAGATGGGGTCAAAATATCACCAGTACTTCATATAACTTTTGTTCCTAAAAGCCTTCGTTACCAAGTTACGGGCCCTCAAAGTTACAAAATGAAAAATATTTTTCTTTGATAACTTTCAAAGTGAATATTCATCTGAATTTTGGCGATTGACTAAACAAATGAATTCCTTCGAATGGCTTTCATGCAGGAGTCAGTTGTTTTGCTACAAAGTCAGGAACGGACTACCCCCGATGGTCCACACCCCAAAACTTTGAAATGACTGAGATTTATCAATATGTTTCAACAAAACAAGGTTACCTGGACAATTTCCTGAATAAAAGTACTCGTGTGGAAAATCGATCGGAGCAACGATTTTTGATAAAAATGCATTTTTGTTCGACGACATCCAACCTGAGATGTCTACCATTATTCGAAAAGATTGATTTGTAATGAAAATAGAAATTATAGGTACAATGTTAATGACGAATTTTTATCATGCAAACACGTTTACCTTACAAAACTCATGGTGTAAATAATCAATCGCAAGCCTCAAGAGCAAACAGAAATGCAAAATCCGCTACAAAAACTTCTCGATATGCCCTCCGTCTCTCTCAATACATTTTCTTAGTCGGCGCAAACACCCTCTCTGCACTTCAAATAGCATGCCAGGGTCGTTTCGTATGGCTTCACAATGTAATGTAATTCTATTCAACAAGGCATCTCTGGTGGGAATAGGTGTAGCGTAAACGAGGCTTTTTAGATGCCCCCACAGAAAGAAATCCAATGGATTTGAATCCGGAGACCGCGGTGGCCATCAATATGGCCCACCTCTACCAATCCATCTATTGGGGGAAATCTGGTTCAGATGGTCCCGCACAATAAAACAAAAATGAGGAGGAGCGCCATCATGCATAAACCACATATCTCTTCGGGTTTGCAATGAAACATGTTCCAAAAGTCCATTCAAATCGTTCTGAATGAACTCCAAATAACGTTCTCCATTCAATCGGTCATGTAGAACGAATGGTCCTATAAGATGGTTTCCTATGATACCAGCCCAAACATTTACGTTGAATTTCCGTTGGTGTTTGGTTTGCAATATCCCATGGGGATTTTCTTCGGCCCATATGTGGAGGTTATGAGAGTTGATCACTCCATCTCTACTGGAACCTGCTTCATCAGTGAATAAAACTCGATTAATAAAAGTCATATCCTCTCTTTGCTTATCCAGGAACCAATTGGCATATTCCAGTCGTGCTGGAAAATCTTCAGATGTCGTGGCATGTTCCTTCTGGATGTGATATGGGTGGAGCAGTTGTTCCCTAATTATTCTATGAATAGTGGACTTGGATACAAAAGATCAAAAGCCCCAGAAGATTACCAAACTCATCGAAATTTCTGTAAATACCTGGTATCAACACTACGATCTTCACGGCGTGAAGAATCTATTGCGAACTCTGAAAACAATAAAAAACTGTACAAGTTCATACGATCAAACCTGAACACCAAAGAAAGCATTCCGCTCCTACAAAAACCTGATGGTACCCTGTGCTCTACAGACATCGAATCAGCAGAAATCCTGGCCGACTCTTTCACAAGCTCCTTCACATTGGAGCCCCGAGATGATCAATTACCGGGAATTATAGCAGAACGACTGCGTGATAATCTAAACCATGTGACGTTTAGCCCGGAAAAAATTAAAAAACATTTACTGAACACTAAATTAAATTCATCTCCTGGCTTGGATGGAATGAGCCCCTTCTTCCTAAAGAAATTTGCCGAAACTCTCTGCTCTCCGTTATCAAGAATCATGACTGTCTCTTTCGCAAAATCTCAAATCCCACGGGCTTGGAAGAAGGCATCTGTCACTGCTATTTTCAAAAAAGGGGATAAACTCAATCCAACCAACTACAGGCCAATTAGTCTTCTATCCGTACCTTCCAAAGTAATGGAATCAATAATTGTAGAAGACATGTCAGAATTTTTAACAAAAAACGCAATCATACCATCGGAACAACATGGTTTCATCAAAAGTAAATCCACCACCAGCAATCTTCTACAGTGCATAAACGATTGGACGATGGTTTATCTTGACTTTGCCAAGGCTTTCGACAGGGTCCCAGTGAGGAGGCTAATGCACAAACTTGACACACTCGGTATTCGGGGCCAACTAAACTCATGGGTTGAAAATTACATGAACTTTCACGGTCAAAGTGGGTCACTCTTTTTTTTCGGACAGACAAGTCACAAGTGGAGTCCCCCAGGGGTCTGTTCTTGGCCCACTCCTCTTCGTTGTTTATGCAAGTGATCTTGCTCTTCATATAAAGTCCTGCAAGTCGTTTTATGCCGATGATACTAAACTGTATGGAAATGCCATAGTGGAACATCAACTCCTCCAAGAAGACCTCAACTCGATTAGTCGGTGGTGTGAGGATTGGCTTTTACCTCTTAACGTCGACAAGTGCGTCGTACTTCATCAAGGAAAGAACAATCCACTCCACGCGTACACAATAAACGGTCAACAGATACGTGTAGTGTCTTCACATGTCGATCTGGGAGTGACTATTAATACTGACCTAACTTGGTCCGAACATGTTATATCCACATGCAAGCGCGCCAACACACTGATCTACCTCATCCGCAAAACGTTCTCCCATCTATCATACTCAAGTTCCATAAAACTCTACAAAACCTACGTTCGTCCAATTATGGAGTACGCAGGTCCGGTGTGGTGTCCTGTTTTGGTGCGCGATAAGAATTTGTTGGAAAACGTTCAGCGTCGAGCCACGCGTATGACTTTTGGCGAAGTGCGTCCAACTTATCCCGATAGACTGAGGATGGCACAACTGATAGCTTTTGACCAACGTCGACTCCGTGGGGACCTCATCATATCCTTCCGTATAGCTAAGTACAACTATGCTAATCAGAAAGAACTTTTTGTTTTCAACAATGATTCGCGGTTACGTGGTCATAATCTCAAATTAAAAAAGGAGAAATTTGCCACTAGGCAGAGACAACATTTTTTGGTGAATAGTATTTTCGAAACATGGAATAACTTACCCAACGATGTTGTGAATTCTGACTCAGTGAATAGTTTTAAAAACAAATTAGACATTTGCTTATTTGCATAATTGTTCCTACGTATATATTAAAATTATTTTTCTTCTGCATGCACTGTATAATCTTGTTGATTACTTTAGTTTGTTTTTTTTTGGGCTCACATAGGACTCTGTCCTCAGCCTTTACTTATATGTAATAATAATAATAATAATAATAATATATGGAACTGTTCTGATAGGTTTCTGATGCTCATTGAAGGATCATCAGCGACAGCTTCCAAAATATTTTCCTCCAATACAACGGTACGCACAGCCCTAGGAGCGCCCTCACCACCTCGTCTTGGCAAAAATGAACCTACAATAATATCGAAATAAAACAACAGGCTCCAATTAATTATCCATTAGACATACCTGTCTCCCTCAAGCTGCGATCGACACGCTAGAACGTTTCTCTTGCCGGTAACGTTCGATTGGGAAAATGCTCGGCATACAGACGACGGGCTTCTGCAGCATTACCAAATGCTCCTCCATACACTGCATGCATATCTGCATATTCGTTGAATATTCGCAACAAAAGATATCCGAAGAATTTTTCTTCTTTTTATTTTCTCTCGCCATTTTATTGAATAGTGAACCGACGATTGTCAATCTTCATTTCATTCAAATGCAAATTACAATCGCCTGAATTATTTTCCTGGAAAATAGCATTTCGGAAAATCAAACTATTTAAATTGCATGTATTAGAAAACAAAACTAAGTTATAGTTGGATAAACTTGGACAAATACTCGACAATTAAACATTGAGCTAAAACTGTATCGAAACATTAAAAAAAAAAACATTATTTTTTGAAATTTTTATAAACCATTGGAAATTTTCAATTCAAATCATTCATGTACGTTTTGGCCAATCACATTATTATATTGGAAATATTCTACCCAGAAAATTGGCGCAGGAATAATTTGAGGTATTTTGTTTTTATTGTCTGACAACCTATATTGTTAATTTGATGTATGTCATCAATTCGCATGAGAAGTGAGAAATGAATTAAAACCGGTTCAGTACATTGTATCATTGTTGTCATTTGGCTACAACTTTTCGAAAATATGTCGAATTATTTTCACTTTATTCTCACTCTCTTGTGATATTACAACGGAAATTTTCCGGATTTTTTTATAGTTGTGAATCGTGATATTGATGACATAAGCTCATAAAAATTATTCCTGTCGTTTTGTTGAGAGATCTGGTCATTTCCCGAATAATTTTGCTGACACCGCAGGATATTTTTTGACGGCGCAGCAATAGCAAGTAAAATATTAGGGGAATCATGTAAAATGCATGAAGTGAAAGTCAGAATTTGGGATAACAGTAGACAACAAAACAAGCCATGACCCTTGATTATAAAACAGGGTTATTGACCGTGATCAACAATAACCAATATACAATACCTTCATATACAAAAATTGTTTCCATAAGATATTGAATTTTTAACTTCCCTTCGGATTAATATCCGATATTGTTCTCCAATTGATTTACGTCGATCAAGCAATCAATTTCAAATCAAATGATTGATTGAACAAACATTCTTTGTTCTTGAAAACTATTTAGAATTGGTTGAATTTTTCTTAACGAATATTAGACGAGCTCAAATTTTCGCTTGATATTTTTTCTTGCTCAGGTATTCGATCCAAAATTATTTTGATAATTTTTTGACATTTCTAGAAACTAATGGAAATTTTCAATTCAAATCATTTATGTATGTATTGGCCAATCAAAACATTATTATAGTGGGAATATTCTACCTAGAAAATTGCCGCGGGAATAATTTCAGGTATTTTGTTTTTCTTGTCTGATTTCTGATTTGACCTCTTTTATCATTCGCATGAAAAGTGAGAAATTAATCAAATCCGGTTTAGTACATAGTATCATTGTATGAGGAATAGTGTTTTTGATCGTAACATCAAAAAATAATCTATAGAATACCACACGAGAGTTCGATAAAATAGAAAATTATTCTCCAGATATCTTTCTCAAACTTGGCAATAGCCACTCGAGCCCGTTGGAATCTCGTGTCTATTGCCTGGCAACAAGTTTTCGAAAATATGTCGAATTATTTTTACTTTATTCTCACTATCTTGTGATATTACAACTAAAAATATTCGTGACATTCCGGAAATATGTTTAACTCCTATGATAATTTATTGTTATGTCTTAAGCCGGGATCCAACGGCGCGTGGAGTGGCACTCCTCGCGCCAAACTGGCCAGTTCACGCGCCGTCGGAGTCCCGTCGTTTGTCGGTAAATGAACACGGTTCAAGTTACGTTTTATACCAGGCCGCCCCTGGACTATGAAGATAAGAACCGGGAATAGCTGATTATGAACTTTATTCGAGACTTATCTCTTCATTCGAATATTATCTTTTATAGTATGCATTAATATCGTACTTTATCTATTATTCATGCTTATAGTGATTTTATTTCGAGAATTATCTTTTATATCTTATTTTCTTAAAGCTTATTGTTTGATATGTTTATAAAAGCTCTGAGAATGTTTACCATTCGGTTCAGTTGTTACCAGCTATTCATTTAAATAAAAACACCTAGTGAGATTCGATTAATCTTTATTTGTGTGAAAGTTTGGGTGAAATAGAGTACAAAACCACGCAGGGGCTTCTACGAACCACCACTGCTAGAGGCTCAACGTAATTGGCGCAGTCACGGTAGGATAGTCGCCGTACAAAAAGGTGGAAAACGGGACTATCACAAAAAGACAAAGTGTTTCGAGAAGTGGGCTGTATATTCCTTGTCGACTCACGGGGCCACCAATTCTTGGACTGAATATTCAAGAACCGGCTAACAACCTTTCTGGAGGACTGTTTATCCCTTGGACTGGTTCAACACAAAGAAAACAGAAACAAGCAAACTACACTGAGAAACAACCACTCTACACTGAGAAACAAGAAACAACCTTCCTGGAGGACCTTTTATTCCTGGACTGGTTCAACAATACAAGACGTACAGGGTGAGTCTCTCATTCATTTTCCTTTATTCTTTCCTACTTTTTTCTTTCCTTTATATGGTGTTATTAGTGAAATTATTCTCTCATATTGTATTTTATGTTTCGTGATTTGAAAAATTTGGCAAAAATAAATAGTGAAACTAGGCAACAATTTAAATCGCTCAATATTCCATCAGAAGAATCTGATACTGATTTGGAAGGTTTAACTCAAAATTTATCTTCTTTAAGTTTGAATTTAGATAATATTTCAACCACAGCAACAATGCCTGAGACAAATTATCAACAGTTGAGACTTTTCTTAGATATTATTCCACATTTTAATGGAGATCCATGTGAACTCAATAATTTTATTGCCGTTTGTGATGAAATTTTTGAACAATACAATAATGAACCTCAGTTCATACAAAAACTAATTTTCAGAGCAATTTTGTGTAAATTGAAAGGTAAAGCACTCACTTTGATATCTAGTCGTACATAATTAAATACATGGGGACAAATAAAAGACCATTTGAAAATATCATTTTCTGATCAAAGATCTTTCACCTGTCTTCTCCAAGAGCTACATAGTTTAAGACCTCAACCAAAAGAAAATTCTTATAATTTTGGCGTTCGTTGTCAATATACTAGAAGTTTGATTTTTTCCTCAATAAATAATGATTCTACAATGACACGTGAAGAAAAACTTGCACAAATTAATAACATTGAAAAACTTATTTTGGTAACATTTTTAAAATATCTCCCACCAATAATACAAACAAGTGTTCGCCTCAAAGACCCAAAATGTTTGGAAGAAACTATGAAGAATGTAATAGAAGAAGAACATTTCGCAGCATTGGTCAACGATGGAAAAAGAAATATTCCACAGCAGTTACCAACACCAAATTTCAAAGCACCTATGGTACCAACACCAAGTTATTCACAACCAACCAACATGTACTACAGGAATCCGAACCCCCAACAATTTTTCCAGCAAACCAAATAATTTGCAAACACCACAATATTTTCGGAACCAAAATCCACAACCATTCTTCAACCAGCAATCGAAAAAATTTCCTAGTGACACCTAGACATGTACCACAGAAGTTTTTCTCAAATCAACAAGTTTTTGGGAAACCATCCAACACGAATGTTTGGAAACCGACAAATCAACCTGCAGCGTTCAAACCAACACCAATGTCTACAATTACAAGGCAAATACCTCCTCAAAGAAATATATTCATACCACGGTCTAGACCGACATTTCATTCAGAAGAACTACACCATGTGACAGAACCACATTCATCTGATTATGAACAATTATACATGATGGAAGGAACCACAAATGAAGAAATCTGGGAAATTCCGGTGAATATTCAACAAGAACCAATAGAAAATGAACAAAGGAACGAAGAACAAATTCAAGATGAATATCTTCAACCATGTTACGAAAACCAAGATGAAAATTTTACTTTACCAGCCTCTGGAACGGAAACTACTTAGAAGTTAATCATATGGACCAAAGAAAACTACCCTTCATTACAATATCAGGATTTCATAAACCACTACACTTACTTATTGATTCAGGTAGTCATATTTCTCTTATAAATCCAATTATAGCGAAAAATTATTTTTTGGAACATATAATTACAAAGCCAAATATTATCAAAACCTCATGCGGACAACAAACAGCAAAATATGAAGCACATATTCCAGCCTTTGCTGAATTCCAAGTAAATGAAAAAATTATTTTCACTCTATTTGACTTTCATCCTTTCTTTGACGGACTCATTAGCTCCAGAGACCTCAAAAATATGGGATTCAATTGGAATCTTCAAGAAGGATATTTAGTTAGGAACGATAATATTATACCAGTACAACAATGTTCCCCTTCTGAATATTATAATTATAATATCACTTTGAATGAAAATGAAATATTAAGGACAAAACTTCCAACAAATGCAACAGTAGATGGAACTTATTATATTCCTTACAAAGAAATAAATTCACACTGCTTTATACCCGAAAGTATCGCAACAGTACAAAATGGACAAGCTATCGTCGAAATTCATAATGTGAGCATCGAAGATACTCATACCAATCTCAGATACCCTTTGGAAGTCTTCCCAATTACTGATTTTGAAATTTATCAAGTGGAAATAAATAATTTTCAACCTTATTCAGACCAAGAAGAAATCGGAAATTTATTGAGAATAGACCATCTCAATGAAGAAGAAAAAAATAAATTGTTAAAACTATGTCAACAATACCACACCGTATTTCAGTATCCAAATCAACCTCTTTCAGCAACCACTCAAACCACTCATGAAATCAAAACTACTGATGAAGAACCAATATATACCAAATCTTATAGATTTCCAGAAATACATAAAGAAGAAGTTCAAAATCAAATAACTAAGATGTTAGAAGATGGAATAATAAGAAATAGTAGAAGCCCTTGGTCAAGTCCAATATGGATCGTATCCAAAAAACCTGATGCCAGTGGAGTAAAAAAATGGCGTATCGTGATAGACTATAGGAAACTCAATAACAAGACCATCCAAGATAGATTTCCAATTCCCAATATAGATAACTTACTGGATAAACTTGGAAGAGCACAATATTTCACAACTTTGGATCTTGCCAGCGGGTTTCATCAAATAAGAATGCATGAAGACAGTATTGATAAAACTGCTTTCTCAACAGATGCAGGACATTTTGAATTCTTGAGAATGCCTTTTGGGCTTAAGAACGCACCGTCTATATTTCAAAGAATGATAAATGAAGTACTAAAAAATCAGATTAACAAAACATGTTTAGTGTTTATGGATGATGTGATTATTTTTTCTTCAACTTTAGATGACCATTTAATTAATCTCAGAGAAGTTTTTAGAATATTCCAAGAATTTAACATAAAAGTACAATTAGATAAGAGTGAATTTTTGAAAAGAGAAGCCTAATTTTTAGGACATGTTATTACAAATACAGAAATCAAACCAAACCCAAGAAAAATAGATGCAATAATGAATTTTCCAATTCCAAAAACACATAAATAAATTAAAAGTTTTTTAGGAATGATTGGTTTTTTAGAAAATTTATTAATAATTAAAAATTACAAATACGAAACAAAACCCCTTACAATCTGTCTCAAAAGGTAAAAAGTAGAACATACTAGAGAATTTATTGAAGCTTTTGAAACCTCTAAAAATATTTTATGCAATGAACCAATTTTGATTCATCCTGATTTTTCAAAAACATTAACTTTAACAGCTGATGCGAGTAAATTCGCTATAGGAGCAGTTCTTTGTCAAGATGGCAAACCTATAAGTTATGCTATTCGCACTCTCAACCCCAATGAAATTAATTATTCAGTAATTGAAAAAGAACTTTTTGCAATTATATGGGCAGTAAAATATTTCAGACCATATTTGTTTGGGGGTCATTTTAAAATAAGATCAGATCATAAACCATTGAAATGGTTAGAAAGCCTTAAAGAACCTAATTCAAAACTGGTCCGATGGAAATTAATGTTATCAGAATATGATTATGAAATTGATTATATCACAGGAAAAGAAAATGTTGTTGCAGATGCTCTATCTAGAAATCCAGCAGACAATATTTCCGTTATAAATGAAACAGGAGACATAGATGAAACAATCCAAAAATTTATGGTTGATACTGAGAACTATGTTACTACAGTTCATTCAGCAGATGAAATGCCTATACTTACATTTCCATATATTGATAAACCATTGAATAATTATAAACATCAGATGATAATAAAAATAACAGAATCATCTCCGGTACCATTATGTATCAGAGAGAAAATTTTTGAAAATTATAGATATTACATAAATCTCAGAAAAAAACATATAGATGAAGATTTAGAAACATTCATAGCAAATCTTCATAATAATACTATATATTATTTACATTTTCCGAATAAACAACATGAAATATATTTTTTGAAAACAATTCAAGATAAAATAATTAGAATAAATTCAAAATTGATTATTTGCTCTACCAAAGTTACTGATGTGACATTAGAAAATGAGAAACAAGACAAAATGAATTATCATCATGTATATAAAACAGGTCATAGAGGTATCACTACAACAATTGATTCTATAAAAAGAAATATTATTGGCCCAATATGGATAAAGATATATCAAATTATATTAATAATTGCAATATCTGTCAAAGATCCAAATATGAAAGGCAACCAAATGAATTTAAATATCAACCAATCCCAATAGGTTCGAGACCTTTTGAAAGAATCCATATTGACACCCTATCAATATCTAATGAAAAATTCCTTACTGTTATAGATACATTTTCTAAATTTGCTCAAGCTTATCCAATGATGGGAGCTAATGCTATAAATGTACTTGATGCTATTTTAATTTTTATTTCACACTATGGTGTACCACACACTATTGTTTGTGATGGAGGATCAGAATTTTATAATGAAAATTTTCTAGACTTCTGCAAGCTCCATAAAATAAATACGCATTTTTTAATAAGAATAAAAACAAGAAAAAACCCAAAAGAATCACTCAATAATTTAATAAGATACTCACTTTTACATTATAATAATTCAATTCACTCAACTACTGACTATACCCCTTTTGAAATAGTCACTGGTCATTTCAATTCGAAAGATCCTTTTGACATTACAGAAAAAGATGTAATATCAAAATATGTAAATCTAAAATCGACTTATAAAAAATTAATGAAAATTTAAATAAAATGAAAACTGTTCAACTAGAAAATGAATCTCAATCGGAAGGAACCTATAACAATCTCCAAAGACGATCAAATATATCACAAAGAACAAACAAGGGACAAATTAGCACCAAAGTTTACTAAAATTGATCCCATTGCTCAAACAAAAAATAAAGTAAAAACGCAAACTTCAAAATATGCAAAACATAATCTGAAGAAACGTAAAAAATATTAATTTTATTATCTATTCCAGATGAGGCGAATGTTCATTCTATCATTCCTTCTTTTCATCCTCTCTGAAGGATCCATTCAAAGACTAACCAACCCCATTCTCCCTATTAATTTGAAAATAACCAGAATCATAGTGAGCAAGCATACTTTTGTTAGCTATATGAATATCACAGAACTTTCAGAAATGAAATTTCATTTAGACCTCCAACTGAGTTTCATTACTAATAAACAGAATTTGAGTACTCAGTCAGATTTGTTATTAAGGCAAGCAAATATTATATCAATACAAATTGATCACTTATTACAAACTATTAACCCACATATGAGATCTAAACGTGGATTGATTAATTTAGGTGGAAAAATATCTAAATGGTTATTTGGTACTCTTGATTATGATGATGGAAAAAGAATTAATATAATTATGAATCATTTAGAAAGAAATGATCACTTATTACAGGATGCAATAAACAATCACATATCCTTAGCAAAAGAGTTTATGACACAAACTAATCGCACTTTATTTCAAATTAAATCAAATATACTCATAACTTTAAATTTGATAAATGAATTTGAAGAAGAAATCAATGAAATTAATGTTTTACATCTAATCATTGACTCCCTTATGAATTTACAAAGTCAATTGAACCAAATCATTAATGCAATTACTTTTGCTAATTTTAATAGAATCATCCAACCTTTCTCTCATTAGAAAATCTCAATTCTATTATTGATAAAATGAATATTTTGTATCCCTCGATTCAAATAAGTAATTTCAAAAATCAACACAGCTATTATATGTTTTTGGGTATTCAATTAATATTCACGGAAGAGAGAATAATTTTTCTTATACATTTTCCAGTATTGATGCCTATATTATTCCAAACATATTTCCTTTATCCCATTCCTCTCCAAAATAAGATAATACCACCTCAGAAACCATACCTTATCCTGAATGAGAGAAATGAACTTTACCAATATCAAGAGGAACCATGTGCAGACATTGAAGATGTCCATTTCTGCAAGAATAATCTTCAAACAGAAGAAGATTGTGTTGTCATGATCCTGCTTAAGAATGAAGCTGCCAACTGTACCACATTACCAATTCACCTGGACAATTATATGGTCAATCAAATTACACCAGAGAATATTATTTTCACAACACCTTTCAACATCATTATTACTGAAAGTTGTTCTGTTGAAAAACATCATAACATCATGAAATCCAACCTGGTAGTTACCTTATTACTATCCCAGAAGATTGTTTCTTCCTTATTGACGAAGAGAAGTTTACCCACGGAAATGATGAGCTTGCTCCAATGAAAGTTATCCAACTTCCATCAATGAACATTTCCACACATTCATCAAGACCCATTCAAGTTAAGCTGACCAAAATGGACTTAGAAGAAATCCAACATTTGACAGCAAAGATGAATACCCATAATGAAGTCATTTTACCAATGGAACCAGTACCCACACCAGCATTACCTGTATGGCTTATTACCATTATTTGCCTCATGGTATGCATTGCTATTTATTTCGGAGTAACATGCTACTATAAAACATGTTATCCTCACAACCTGGTTACCTACCTACGAGCAAGGACCATATCCCAACCAGCTGACATCGAGATAGATAATCAGCCTAGCCAACCAAGCCAACCCTAGGCTTCCATTTTAGACAGGAGGAGTTACGTTTTATACCAGGCCGCCCCTGGACTATGAAGATAAGAACCGGGAATAGCTGATTATGAACTTTATTCGAGACTTATCTCTTCATTCGAATATTATCTTTTATAGTATGCATTAATATCGTACTTTATTTATTATTCATGCTAATAGTGATTTTATTTCGAGAATTATCTTTTATATCTTATTTTCTTAAAGCTTATTGTTTGATATGTTTATAAAAGCTCTGAGAATGTTTACCATTCGGTTCAGTTGTTACCAGCTATTCATTTAAATAAAAACACCTAGTGAGATTCGATTAATCTTTATTTGTGTGAAAGTTTGGGTGAAATAGAGTACAAAACTGGCTCAAAACCACGCAGGGGCTTCTACGAACCACCACTGCTAGAGGCTCAACGTAATTTTCAAAGGAGCTCGGACGATGGCGTTCAACACGTGTATACCGATCCAACGACGCGGCTAGGAGCGTGGTACTGTCAGTGCCGTGGTATATAACTATCACCATGGAGTGGTCGAACGAAGTGGAATTTTTATCCCTCCATGAAGCCGAGCCGATTATTTGGAACCCACGGGACCCAAACCATGAAAACAGGAATGTAATTCATGATGCCTGAAAGCGAATTGAAGAGCAAATGAGTGATTGCAATCAAACCAAATTATTTAAATTTTTAACGCCAACACTGCCGGCTTGAAACAGACTACAACCGTTGCGTGTCCACGTCTGGAACCGCGATCCTACATGCGGCGTGGGAAAGGCCCGACACATTTTGTTGCGCCCACCTTGACACTCAACCCTCAATCCAGGATTGCCACTCTACGCGCCGTTGGAGCCCGGCTTTAGAATAACGTAGGGAGAAGTGGTAATAATAATATAATAATAATAATATGTTTATTCACCAAAAATATAACTTGCATAAAAAGGACAATATATAGTAAGATTAAACAAAAATAATCACTGAAGCGTAGTAGCTGTGTGTGATATAAAAATAAGCAAAATATAAAATTAAAAAATGAAAAACTACATCTTAAATACATCATGAGATGAGATTAATAGGAGAGTTGATTGTAAAATAGCTTGTGTAAAATTTAAAATTTGAACAACACGATATTTTAAGATACAATGCACGACACTTTAAAATATAACAAACGAGTATAATAATAATAATAAAACACTTTTTCCTCAGAATTAGGTTCTTCTCCACCTTCTATTAACAACTGAGGCAAGAATCGTCCTTGATTCACAGCGAAAGTTGTCCATTGTAAAAAAAAGACCCCTTTTTATACCCGCACCTAATGAAGCGGCTTTCGCCAGAAATAACCATAAAAACCCAGTATATGACATTTGTGTTAAGTTTTGTACTTTTCGAAAACGTTTCGTTTTCGTAATCATTGAGCAAATACTGTACAAATGAAGTTTTATTTTTTATTTATTCAACGTCGGCCTATTTCTGCTACCTAGGCTAATCACCGAAACCGGTGGACGGCATATCTATCGTCATATCTCGTGCTCATTGATGTGACGCCTGAAACTGCGGGTATGCCACCTTCTTTGGCAGTTGGTCACCCATCCAAGTAATGAACGCGCCCGGTGTTGCTTGGCTTAGTTATCGGTAAGAATCTCGTCAACCTGACCAGCCGCCGGTGTCCACGTATTGTGTTTCCAATGTCAGTTGAATGAGCTGAAAAAACTAAAGGAAACAATAGGATTCGCCGCATTGATCTCACATGCCGACCATGGGCGGATATTTTTTTTTGCGTTCTTAGAGCGATGAAGGTTCAAGAGGAATTTGCCTGCATCCGATCAGGACCTCTTCTCTCTTCTTCCTGATCTGGTGGTCCGGAAAATGTGGTCTTGCTGCGGGGTTTGTGGAGAGTCAGCGTCGTCTTCAAGTTCCTTTACTAATATGAAGGCCGGTTTAACACGCTCTATTGAGACAGTGACGTCGCGGCCACGCATATGTATGACGAACGTCTTATCGGATTTTTTCAGGGCTGCTGCGACGGAAATTTAGGGGCATCATGTCGTAAGAAAACGAATTATGTTGTGTTGAGTTTCACAAATTGTGATCCAGAACTGAATTTGTTCAGAAAAGGATTGAAATGGAAAGAATCCATAAAATTTACTAATTTTTGACAAAACATTGACTATGGGGTAACAAGGCCTACGAAACTGGAATAGCCTTAGGATTTGGTTTGGGTGCATATCCAATGGCACGTGTATGAAAATCAAAATATCTAAATAATCTACATTTGAAACAAAATCATTCACCGTCAAGTATATAATAGCAAGGTTTCCTCAGGACCATGCTGTGTACCGGATGTTGACCGCAGTTCTTGCTTATGTTTCCGCAGATTTTCGATGAATTTGGGCTCACTGTCACTCGACTTAAGGTTTCTTGTTGTGAGAAATTCTCCTGGAATCCAGATGGTCTGTCTGTTGAACATTTCTGCTGCAGTAGACTCTTTCCAGGAGGATCGAATACCTAGGACGGTTGTAGGGAGAGTCTTTGTCCAGTGCTGACTGCTGTGACATTTGATTGCCGTTTTCAGCTGACGGTGAAATCTCTCGATCATTCCGTTTGCTGCTGGATAGTATGCCGTGGTTCTTAGGTGAGTCCTAACTGTCGAACGGTTCAAGTTCTTGCACAGATGTGACTCGAATTAGTGGCCTTGATCCGTGGTGCCATGTTGACCCAATACATACAGACATACACCGCACCACTGGTCTTGTGACTGCAAAAGCCAGAAGAGCAATAAAAATTATGTATGTTGATTTATGGTAATTTATGGAACAAGCGGCCAGCGAAGTTATTTACTGGTTTTTACTCGGCGAACGGTTTCTTTCCAATTTGTTCACTATATACTTCATACAGAGAATAATATGCATACAAACAATCAAAGATCATTGAATTACTTGAAACAAATGATGAAAACAAAATAACATGAAAATGCAACGTGAAATCTCCGGCGATAAACAATAACATTCCAAAAATGCGCTCTCCGCACGACCACTCGCAACGACACGTGCCCTCACGTGTGTGCCAGTTCGGGTAGCTGTTTCGCTGATATTGACTTCGAGAACCCTGGGATATTTCCAGCGAAGGACGCGCCGCCGCCGCTTACTCCGCTGTCATTATTTTACGCTTTATGTAATTAATTTGATTGTTTGTTTGTTTGGCGCCGACTCAAAATTACTTTCTTACATAAGTTTTGGAGCTTCGTTATCGAGACTAAAAAGGTTAATTTTATTTTTCGCTTTGCAGTTTATTCTCCGGTCGGTTACATTTTTTTGTTAAAAAGCTTTTATAACTAACTCGTCCATCCTACAAGCTCCAGAAATAACAAATATCACAGCAACCTACAATATTAAATAAATATGTAACTAATCCGAATAAAAATTGGAGTTTTATGTTTTACTTTAATCATTGAATATTCTTCATCTGAAGCTTTCTGGATACATTTTCTTATTTGTTCTTTAGTTAAAATCTTGTATTTTTCGGCCTATAACCTTCTGCCTGCCGTTTCAATGATGAACGAAGTTTTGGATATTTAGATATATCCACGTCTAATTGCAAGGGTTGCTACCACATTAAATAGTTCGTTCACAAAGTTGAAGATTTCATTTTTGAATCAAGCTCCAAGGAGTATGCCATTACAATATTTTCTAACAAAGGACTTGCATTTTTATTCTTACAATATTCCATGAAACGATTGTATGCATAGTTATATTTTTTCTCTGGATTTTGATGGCAACAAATCCAATGAAGCAGTATTTACTGCCTCCGTGAGTTCTGGAGGGATTCAGAAATGGAACAGTCATCATCATTTATCATTTTAAACTTTACTTTTGCTTTTAAGAACGTTCGAAAACGCGGAAAACACTATCGGAATACGACAAAATTACCTGTGTGAAAACAGCAGCTAAAAGATAGCAGCCAATTTGCCGGGATTGCCGAACGATCAGTGGCGTCGGACTTAAAATTTTTTTGGGGGGGTTCAGCGAAGATGAAAAAAGTATTATCGTCATTTTCTCCTTCACAAGACGGAAAATCGTAAAATACTTATGAATTACTTTAAGAATGATTCCAATACCTTTTAATCCAAATAATGATAATTCTGCATCATGGTGGGATTATAATGTGCCAAGCTGGAAACTGTCTCAACGAAAGTGGAAACATATTATTCTTCTTTATACATAGAATCTTTTTCGTGTGAAAAATTTGCATTACTTGCCGAGAGGGTAAAATACCAACCCCAATTTAAAATAAACCATTTCGGGTTAAGACCTAAAACTGCCCCAACGAAAGTAATAACAGATCATTTTTGACAATGCAGATAATTAATTGGCGTTGAAAAAAATTCTTGCATTACTTGCAGAGGGGGTGAAAAACCAACCCCAATTAAAAAAAATCGATTTCAGGGTTAAAACCTAAAACTGCCTCAACGAAAGTATCCGCAGATCATTCTTGACGATGCCGAGAATCATTTGGTGTGGAAAAAAATTCTTGCATTACTTGCAGAGGGGGTGAAATACTAACCCCAATTAAAAAAAAAAAACGATTTCGGGGTTAAGACCTAAAACTGCCCCAACGAAAGTATCCCAGATCATTTTGACGATGCAGAGAATCATTTGGTGTGGAAAAACATTCTTGCATTACTTGCAGAGGGGGTGAAATACCAACCCCAATTTAAAAAAAACGATTTCGGGGTTAAGACCTGAAATTGCCTCAACAAAAGTAATCACAGATCATACTTAACGATGAAGAGAATCATTTGGTGTAGAATAAAATTCTTGCACTAACTTGCAGAGGGGTGAAATACCAACCCCAATTAAAAAAAAAAATATTTTTGTTGTAAGACCTGAAACTGCCCCAACAAAAGTAATCACAGATCATACTCAACGATGAAGAGAATCATCTGGTTTAGAAAAAAATCTTGCATTACTTGCAGAGGGGGTGAAATACCAACCCCCATTTTAAAAAAATCGATTTCGGGGGGTAAGACCTGAAACTGCCCCAACAAAAGTATTCACAGATCATTTTCGACGATGCAGAGAATCATTTGGTGTAGAAAAAAATTCTTGCATTACTTGCAGAGGGGGTGAAATACCAACCCCAATTTAAAAAAAAATCGATCTTGGGGGTAAGACCTGAAACTGCCCCAACAAAAGTATTCACAGATCATTTCCGACGATGCAGAGAATCGGTGCAGAAAAAAATTCTTGCATTACTTGCAGAGGGGGTGAAATACCAACCCCAATTTAAAAAAAAATCGATCTTGGGGGTAAGACCTTGAAACTGCCCCAACAAAAGTATTCACAGATCATTTTCGACGATGCAGAGAATCATTTGGTGCAGAAAAGAAATCTTGCATTACTTGCAGAGGTGGTGAAATACCAACCCCAATTTAAAAAAAATCGATTCTGGGGGTAAGACCTGAAACTGCCCCAACAAAAAGTATTCACAGATCATTCTTGATGATGCAGAGAATCATTTGGTGTAGAAAAAAATTCTTGCATTACTTGCAGAGGGGGTGAAATACCAACCCCAAAAAAAAAAAAATATTTCGGTGGTAAGATCAAAAACTGCCCCAACAAAAGTATCCACAGATCATTCTTGACGATGCAGAAAATCATTTGGTGTGGAAAAAAATCCTTGCATTTCTTGCAGAGGGGGTGAAATACCAACCCCAATTTGAAAAAAACCTATTTTGGGGTAGAACAAAACTGCCCCAACAAAAGTATCCACATATCATCCTTGATAATGCAGAGAATCATTTTGTGTGGAGAAAATTGTTGCATCACTTGCAGAGGGGTGAAATACAATCCCAATTGAAAAAAAACTATTTCGATGGTATGACCTAAAACTGTACAAACGAAAGTTCGTACGTATCATTTTCATTAATGCATAAAACTATCTTGTGAGGAAATGTTTCGTTGAGAGATTCTTGGGCGAATTTTTTTACTGTATTCCATTTTCAAGACTACTCACGGGGATGGTAAAACTTCACTTATTTTCTGACAGATTTTTTCATTCTTAAAAAAAAAAATTCAAATCTGAAAAAATTAAGCCCTCCTTTTTTTTTTTATCGGAAATTCGAAATTATAATAAATGAGGGTGCGAAATTGAATCAAACACTTTTTTTATACTTTTTTTATTTCCAAAAAATTTTTATGCAAGTAATGCAAGAATTTTTTTCTGCACTGATTCTCTGCGTCGTCGAAAATGATCTGTGAATACTTTCTTTGGGGGGGGGCGGTTTCGGATCTTACCCCGAAATCATTTTTTTTTTTATGGGTTGGTTTTCCCACCCTTTTTGCAAAATGTCTGAATTTTCTAAAAATATTCTCTTCGTTAAGTATGATCTGTGATTGCTTGTTGGGTTCAGATCTTACACCAAGTAAATTTTTTAGGTGGGGAACATTTCACCCTCGTCTGGAAATTTCTACTCAAAATTCTTTTTCGTAAAGAATTTTCTGTGGATACTGTTGAGCGATTTTGATCTTACCCAAATATTTTTTTTTTTTTGGGGTTGGTATTCACCCTCTCAATATCTGAAATTTTTTCTACCAAATGATTCTCTGCACCGTCAGAATGATCTGTAAATACTTTGTTGAACGTTCAGTTTTACCCCTAAATCGATTTAAAAAAAAATGGGGTTGGTATTTCACCCTCTGCAATATCTGAAATTGTTCTAAACCAAAATGATTCTTCATCGTTAAGGTATGATCTGTGATTCCCTTTGTTGGGGAAATTTTCGATCTTACCAAAAATATTTTTTTAGGGTGGGTTTTTCCCCCCCAAGAATCTGGAAATTTTACCCAGTGATTCTTTTGGCATCTCAAATGATCTTTTGTTATTTTGTTGGGGCGGTTAAATCTTACCCCAAATCTTTTAAATTGGGGTTGGTATTCACCCTCTCCCAAAAACAAGAATTTTTCTGCACCAAATGATTCTCCATCGTCACGAATGATCTGTGGATACTTTGTTGGGGCAGATCTGGTCTTCGAAATCGATTTTTTTTAAAAGTTGGGGTTGGTATTTCAGCCCCTCTGAAAATATCTGAATTTTCCCAAAAAACAAATGAATCTCTGAAAGTGTTAGGAATGATCTGTGATTTTTTTTTTGTTGGGGCAGTTTTAAGATCTTGTCCCCGAAATAGTTTTTTTCTTCAAAAAGGGGTTGGTATTTCACCCCTCTACCAGTAATGCAGAATTTTTTCCCCAAATGTTTCCCTCTTCATCGTTAACTATGATCTGTGATTCTGTTGGGGCATTTTCTCCAAATGATTCTCTGCATCGTCACGAATGATCTGTGGATACTTTCGTTGGGGGCAGTTTTAGGTTTTAAACCCAAGAAATCGTTTTTTTTTTTGGGTTTGGTTTTTCATCCTCTGCAAAATGTCAAAATCCACAAAATGATTCTCTGCATCGTCAGAATAATCTGTGGATATTACGTTGAGGCGGTTAAATTTTAACGAAATCGTTAAGGGGTTTTGATTTTTCACCCCCCTCTGCAAGTAATGCAAGATTCCACCAAATGATTCTCTGCATCTCAAAATGATCTGTGGATTTTTTTTTGGGGGGGCAGTTTGGGTCTTAACCCGAAATCTTTTTTTTTTTATTGGGGTTGGTATTTCACCCTCTGCAAGTAATGCAAAATTTTTTCCACACCAAATGATTCTCGGCATCGTCGGGAATGATCTGCGGATACTTTCGTTGAGGCATTTTTAGGTCTTAACCACGAAATCGATTTTGTTTTCAATTGGGGTTGGTATATCACCCCCTCTGCAAGTAATGCAAGAATTTTTTTTCACACGAAATGATTCTCTGCATCGTCAATAATAATCTGTGGATACTCACGTTGAGGCAGTTTTGGGTTTTAACCCCGAAATCGATTTTTTTTAATTGGGGTTTTTTTTTCACCCCCCTCTGCAGTAATGAAAGAATTTTTCAACCAATTAATTCTCTGCATTGTCAAAATGGTCTGTTATTACTTTCGTTGGGGCTTTTCAGGACTTAACTTGAAATGGTTCATTTAAATTGGGGTTGGTATTTTACCCTCTCTGCAAGTAATGCAAATTTTTCCCCGAAATGATTCTATGTATAAGGAAGAATAATATGTTTCCACTTTCGTTGAGACAGTTTTTCAGCTTGGCACATTATAATACCACCATAATGCAGAATTATCATTTTTTTTTTGGATTAAAGGTATTGGAATCATTCTTAAAGTAATTCAGAAGTATTTTACGATTTTCCGTCTTGTGAAGGTGAAAATGAGGATAATACTTTTTACATTTCAGCTGAACCCCAAATAAATTTTTAAGTCCGGCCTGCAACTGATCGTTCAGCAATCCTCGACAAATTGGCTGCTATCTTTTTAGCTGCTGTTTTCTACAGGTCAAAAAATGAGCTTTATATTACTTTGGCTGTCCATAGTTACAAAATAAATATTTCATGGCATCCTGCAATTGCTAGTCAAAATTAATAATGCTCATTTAAAATTTTAACAAGTTGATTGTAATAATTTATGTCTTTTGAATAATTTTCGATTTTCGTATGAAAAGAAGCCACATTCCCGAACTCCGTATTACCATTCTTTTGCTTACGCCTCGACAGGCAATCTTTCAGTCGTCGAGATGTTTAGCCTTTCCTACTAGATATACCTACAGTATTGCGTAGGTTTATATTTAGTTTCACTTGTTAGTTCGTTCCTGCGTTCGTTTGTTAGTTTAGGGTCAAATCTTGCAAGTGAATTTTGACCGACTTCTGGTCATCGATTAATTTGAAATTTGGTAGAGTGTTCATAATTCGGAGACAATGCATTTGTTAGAGAAAAGCAAATAAGCGGCTCCAAAATGGCGGCCGATATTTATGGTAATGGTCCGATTTGATTCCAAAATTGGTGTGTAGGGAGTTTTCAGGGGTCGGAGATTATGACTTTTTGTCAAAATTCATAAATTAGTAAGGGCGGCTTCAATATGGCAGACATTTTTGTGATTTAGGTCCGATTCGATTTAAAATTGGTTTGGGGGGGTTTTCCCCGGGTTTTTGAGATTATAATTTTTTCGTCGAATTAAAAAATTTCCCAAATGGCGGCCCCAAGATGGAGGAGGGGTTTTTTTGGGGGTTATGATCGAATCGATTCAAAATTGGTATGTGGGGGTTTTTTGGGGGCCCGGAGATTTTGTTTTTTTTTCCCCCGGGGTTAAAAATTTCCCAAAGATGGAGCCCTTAGATGGAGGACGATTTTTTCTGATTATGGTCATATTTTATTAAAAATTGGTATGGGGGGTTTTTTAGGTTCGGAATCGAATTTTTTTCAAAATTTTTAAAAAATTTAAGATTAAGCAACTCTGAAAAAAAAAAAAAAAATTCTAAAAAAAAAAAAAAATTTTTTAAAGGAAAAATTTTTTATTCAAGCCGTATCGGGGAAAGTATAAAATAAGTTTAATCATCCTGACAATGATTTATTTTTTTTTGTTAATTTTTGGGTTTTAAAAAAAAAACTTTGTGAATTTAATTAAATTCAAATTTTTTTTTCTTTCTGCCATTATTTGTAACAGAAAAAAGGTTAAAAAAGAAAGGAAAAGTTCATACATACAAAAATCACGAAATCACAGAGTATATGCTTTCCCCAAAATTGTATGGGTAACAACAGATCTTTAAAAATTATATAGTATCGGTTTACCAACATCAAAGTTACGAGTGTTAAAATTTAAAAGATACATTTCAAACCGTTAAGATTATAAAACATGAACTATGGTTTGTTTTTTTAACCTTTTTTTGAACATGACTCAAACTTTTTTATACTTTTTGGGTTTGGGGGCTCAATAAAACTTGTTTTTAAAAAATTTTTTTTATCAGTTATTTTGTAATGTTAGTCTTTCGTAAGATACAAGTGGATATTTTGGGTTTTTTTAGTAAGGTGGGGTTTGGGGGCCCTTTTTTCAGTATACAAATTAGATTACAATATAGATATTTCCCCAATTTTACTTCCCCCCCCAACTCATTACAACCGCCGTATGTTTTTTTTCAATTGCGTTAGCAAATGTCTAAAGTTCGGAATTTTTTTTTCTCTCCATTTTGTAGAATATTTGAAAGTCAAACAAAAAATTTTGGAAGCTTCAGCTTCAGATCATCACACCGTCTAGTCATTTGAAAAAACAATCTCTTTTAAGCCCTGTAATTACAGAAAAAAACCCCCTACAAAAAAAAGTAATATTCTTAAATAGGGGAAAAAGATAACCTGAAAAAAGTTCAATGGTTTCCCCTTTTTCCGAAAACTGATATAATATATGCTCGTAAAAAATATTTCATCCTTGGAAAACAATTGAAACCAAAAAAAAATTTTCAAGAAATAACCCAGCACCGGAGGCATAAAAAATTTTTTTTAGGAAAAAAAAAAATTGGATGGGGGAAAAAAGATTATTGTTTCCCTTGTTTTTCATCCCCCGCGCGTTATCGTTATCATAGAACCCGGGGTTAATGCGATTGTACCGACAAAAAACCCTAAAATGACGCCATTAAATATAACTCTTCCTCGAAAGGCATAAAATTATGTTTTGAAAATTTTTTTTAAAGACAAAACAAACCTATTGATTATTGAGCTGCGGGGGTTAGAGATAACGAGTGTGGGGGAAGGGGAAAACCCGTATGAATCGAAATAGGGTTGGATAGTATAAAAGAATAAAACGTTAACCAGCAAACTCAGTCTTAGAACAGTAGCCAAGTATCATAGTCGTTCCCCGGTAATATGTTTTCCCCTCAAAAAATGAGGGGTTTAAAAAAATCCATCGAATCACGGGATCATTCAATAATGATGGGAGTTTCCAAAAAAAGTAGTAACTCGAAAACATTAAACTAAGCAACTGCAAAAAAGTATTGAACGCTCCAAGTGAAATCAGTGAACAGTATTTTTTTAAAAAAAAAATTTCCTATTTTTTTTTCAACGCTTGAACAGAGATAAGACAAAGGGGTCCGCAATTCGTTAGTTCCGATCTCTTGAAAACCATAGCCATATCGCGCCTATACTAATATACCGGGCGGATAAAATAAAAAAAAACCAATTGACCGGGGGGGAATCAAATAATAATAAAAACAAAACTAATTGTCGTTTTTAAAAACCCACTCCAGTGAATAAAATATGAAACAGGGTTGGGGTCAATGTTTTTTTTTTGTATTTATGTTTTGGAAACCCAACCTTTTTTTAAAAAACATCTCCAAAGTTTCAAGTTAATAAAGATCTCAGAAAAGGTTTTTTCTAGCCGTTTTGGGGGAAAGATGTCAAGGGGTTTTTTTTGTAAATCTATTTTTCCCCATTTTTTAGCCAACTGTAAAATTAACTCCCCCAAAAAACTACACCTTTTTTTTTTGTATGAATTTGCATATTATTCGTCTATAGAACGAATGAAATAATTGTTCAAATTTTTTTAATATTGTAACGTAAATAAACTTAACTTGGTTTTTTAAAAATTTTTTTACACTTAATCTACAACATTTTATTACTACGCCACTTTGGGCCCATCGTATGGGTCTTCGACCGTTCGACTCCACTTGAGGTTCCTATTTATCTCCCATACAGCATTCTCGATGTTTCGAATTCTGGTAGTTGGCGCCCCGGGGGGTTCCCCAAATTTTTTCCCAAAATCGACCCTTGCTCTCCACGGGGGCGACTGGGCTGTTTTCGAACATCTCCGGGGGTGACCTCATCGCTGTCGGGGGGCAACGCGCGGGGGGGCAAAGGGCCGCCAGGTTCGTTTTGCCCCCCTTTTTGGGAAAATTTTTTTCCCCCAAATTTTATCCTTGGGTGGCGATATCTGGGGACTCCCCAAATTCACCGTAAATTCGATGGAATAACCTCCACGGGCTTCATGATCGGTCTGGAAGAGGGTTACAGCAAACCAAAATCTTGACGCCGCTGGATCTGAATTCGCCCCTTTAGCATCTTCTTATG